>VDFB02036883.1:0-13015 GCA_007258455.2 Sequoia sempervirens | reverse complement strand
ATTCTGCACAGACTTCCCAGAGCTATATAGGATCACATACCCCAAGCTCGAGGATTTCCTCAAGATGCCTGAGAGAATGTGGCAAAAAGAGTTGGCATTGGTAAAGGATGATCATTGGGTCATTGAGACCTTGAAATTGATCCTTGATCATAGGAGGGAAATCTTGGAATGCGTGCTCCATGAAGTGGAGGTTGATATAGATTGGGTTAAAGAACATCTAGTAGCCTACAAAGAATATCTAAAGCTCATGATGAACTATGACATTCCTTTCGTTGAGCTCAATCCTCAAAAGATAAGGCCATATTTTAGAATGGAGCCATGAACACAGTCTTACACTAGATTTTATGGACTTTCTTTCTTGAGTCTTCACCCAATCAGAGCAAGTAATCAAGAACACATAAAAATGTGACAAGGATTGGGATGTAATTACTAGTAGGTCAAGAAAATTGAGCTTCTAAGTGCTCCAATCCGATATAATAGAGTGGAGAAAGCTTTAGGTGATGATCCGCAAGTTCATAGAGTATGCTACTATGAAGAAGAATGAATGAAATCTGGTCATTGATGATGAGTTCCTCACAAAGTAGCTACAACAAGTAAATCAACTAAAAGACAAAGTGCTATAGTGTTGGCCACTAGAAATCAAATTGGGCTAAAAGAAAAAAGATGTATTTTAAATTGTTAAATATTGGGGTAGGTGAAACCCTAATTTGTAGTGAATCTTGGCAACACAATGAGATTAAATCTTGTCCATTCATTTTTCTTTTTGGACACTATAAATAGGGGTCTCCTCTAATTGTCAAGAGAGATTTGAGTTGTTGTAAAGACATGTGTTGTGCATGTTTTTCACACATGCCTCGTCGTAGGTAGGGACCCCCTTTTTCTCCCAATAGGCTGCTTTGCTCCTATCTTGTTTTGTGTGCCACATTTTCCAAGCTCAAATTGGTCATGTGCCTTCAAACGATCAAATCCCCCTACCAAAATTCACCTACTTGAGGTATTCAAATCCATGGAGAAATGAGGTCCCCCATCCCTTTTTTTCCCATTGTCTTGTTTCTACTGACTTGGTCCCTAATCGCTCGATTTTCTTTTTTCTACATTTCTAACTTTGGGGCTAACTTTTTGGTGGACTTGGGATGTGTTTGGGGTGCCTAAGTGAATTGCAAAAGTTTCATCAATGTTCCATAAAGTTTTGGTGGTTTTAGAACTTTCCCTCAGGAATTTCCTTCCTCTTTGGTTGTTTGGAAACATACGTGGACCCCTGCCAATCCATTTTCCACATTTTTTACTTTGTGGCCAACTTTTTGGTGGATTTGGGATGTGTTTGGGGTGCCTAAGTGAACTACCAAAGTTTCATCAATGTTCCGTAAAGTTTCGGTGGTTTCAAAACTTTCCCTCTGGAATTCCCTTCCTCTTTGGCTGTTTGGAAACATTCGTGGACCCCTACCGATCTGGTTTCCACATTTTTGACTTTGGGGCCAACTTTTGGTGGATTTGGGATGTGTTTGGGGTGTGTAAGTGAACTATCAAATTTCGTCAACGTTTTGTTAAGTTTTGGTGGTTTCAGAGCTTCGTCCCCCTTTGGCTATTTTGGAACATCTGTGGAGCCTCGACGGCCCGGCCTCCGGAGCCCAACCCCTCCATGGCCATTTCCTGGACTTCGTCCCTCTTTAGCCATTTTGAACTTATGTGGAGCCCCGACGACCTAGCCTCCAGAGCCTGGCCCCTCTGTGGCCGTTTCTGGGACTCCATCCCTCTTTGGCCATTTTGAACATCCATGGACCCCTGTCAGTCTAGTTTCCACATTTTTGACTTTCAGGACAACCTTTTGGTGGATTTGGGATGTATTTGAGGTGCCTAAGTGAACTTCCAAAGTTTCATCAATGTTTCGTTAAGTTTCGGTGGTTTTGGAGCTTCATCCCCCTTTGGCTCTTTTGGAAAATCCATGGAGCCCCGATGACCCAACCTCCGGGACCCGGCCCCTCCGTAGCTATTTTGAGCTCCCACTTTTTTTCAAATGGGTCTAATCTTGAGGAAGTTTTTTTGGGCACTCTTCCTTTCCATTTTCCCATGTGTTGTAATTGTAAAATCTTGGTTTTGCTAAGTTTTGTGAGGTTCGGGAACTTCCCTTCTAGTTTGTTGTCCCCCATTCATTGCCTACCCCCTTGGGACTGCATTAATGTTTATGGTCCAAATGAGCTCCAAATATGAATATTATGATCTTTTGATGATGCATAGATGGATCTAACAAATATTTTACAAGATTTGACTAATGTTTTCCTTGATTTGTGTATGAAAGAACTTATGACACTTCATGTATGTAGGATCCAAGAAGCCTACCACGTGTCCATCAAGGAGACCCATTCAGAAACATGGACAAGGAATACGCATAGCTCCTGTCACCATTCATTTCATGTTCGCATCTCTCGCTAGCACCCATAAACAGGGTCGGCATTAGAAGAAGGACTGTGCCAAGGAATTCAATGACAAAAATGCAAGTGGGTGGTCTTGAAGAAGGCATGAAGGAGCTATCCTACTTTTCACCAGATCATGATGAGTTGTCCGCCCGAATCAAGGGAAACCAATCAATTGATTCCAATCGTCGATGGGCTCGTTTGATCCAAAGAAGAACACTACAAACACATCAAGTAAGAAGACATCTTTCAGGCAGTTTTAGCTATAGTAAAAGGGAAATCAACTAAATGACGAAATTGCTACAGTGACTAGCACTAGATGACAAAATAGGGAAAGGACAAGGAATGTATTTTTAATTGTTGAATATTGTGGGGTAGGTGAAACCCTATTATAAACAAATTTGGGCTATTCATTGCAAATTGATCCTAGCCATTCATTTGGGCTTTGGAAAACTATAAATAGGGGCTTGCCCCTCATTTGTAAGGGTTGGAGAGCTATTGTAAAAAGCATTGCATGATTTTATGGATGTTCTCTTTGGTTTTGTTCATCTTGTATGCATGGTTTTTCCTTTCATGTTAGTTTTAGTATTAGTTTCTTGAATGGTTGTCATGATGGTGTTGTTGTTATAGTATTTGATGAGCTTCCAACCCATACTTTTAGCACTTGTTGATGACAAGCTATTGTGCAAAATTATCCTGGGCTTCTTTCTGTCATTGCTGAAATCTAGTTCAATTGCATGTTCATGATGTGTATGTGTAATTTGAAAATCAGTAGACCTTAGAAGATTGCACTAGTTTTGTGTAGTTGTAGGTTTCTCTTGGTCAAGCAAAACTCGGTTTAGGAAGCCTGTCTACTATAGTAGCCACCATTGTTACTGTTCATTCTTAGCTTAGGATTATAACAACTTTCTTAACCCTTCTCCTTTTGCTATTTCTTTTAATCCTTGGTTAGAGTAGGATCCATAGCATCACCATGAAGCTAAATCAGATGAACTTGATGAGTTTCAACTTGTTGTTTTGAGTGGATAGCCATTTTTCATTCACTTCCAGTACTTTGAAATTGTATTTGTAAACCCAACTTCCCATGCTTTGTAACTCATCTGTAAGACCGCCTTGTGATTCTAGCAAATCACATCAAACAAATGAGATATTCCAAGCATTGTCAAGACCTGACATTAGAGACCTTGGGACAGTGTTCTGAAATTTGATTGTGGAATATTGTCTTTCAAGAGAGGTGATGCACCTATGCATTACCTGTGTTGAGAAGTGCATTAAAAACACATCAACGACATGCTACTGACATTCTAATAGAAATTCATTACTTTTGGATGGACTCTCAAGTTTCACTTCATGGTTCATTATTCATCTCTTCATAGTTCATAGATTTTAGTAGATTTACTTTGTTGTTCTATGTGTTTAGCATGTTTTAGTAGATTAGTATATGTTGATCATTGATATTGAAGAATTATATTGTATTGATACCTTTCCTTGTTCCTATTTTTTGCTATTTATTAATGATAATAGTAGTGTAAAGCTAGTCTAAACATTAGTTGAATCTTGCACTTAAGTTCTATCTCTTATTCATGATTTATGGTGAATAAATGGTTGAAAATTTGTAGACCTCAGAAGATTGCACTAGTTTCACGAGACTGTGAGTTGATTTGGTTAAGTAGAACCTAGTTTTAGGAAGGTTGTCCACTGTAGCATCCTCCATTATCATTGTTTATTGGTAGTTTCAAGTCTAGGAACTTACTCTCTTCCCTTCCCTTTTGAATTTTATTTTAAATAGTAACTTAAAACAAGTTCAAGAATCATTGCACATTCTAAATCCAAATATGATGACAAAAGTGGAGTTTCTAACTATTGTTTTGAACTTGTAACAATAGAAAACAATTTTAGAATTTCATAAACTCTATTCAAAGAACCAATTCCCCTTCAACTTAACATATGTAAGGCTACCCAATGATTACCAAAAAATCACATGAAACAACTGAGGAATTCCAAGCAAGTCATGACCTAAAATTTGAGAGACCTTGGGGTAATTTTCTACAACTAGTTTTTTGGAGATTTCCTTTCAAGAGAGGTGATGCACTTATGCATTGCCTGTGTTGAGAAGTGCTAAAACACCCATCAAAAACTAGGAGAGAGTACTTATGGAGACATTTCTCTTAGAATTTTCATTCCCCTCTTAAATTTTCTTATCTCTTATCTTCTCAATTGTATATACTAGATCAAATATCTATATCCTTCTTCATCCTAGGAATATACTTCTTTCTCTTTGACATTAGTTGCCTCCCTATCTTTTGTATGTTTTCTTCTCTTGAAACAATAAATCCTTACCTTCTTTTCTTCATTTAAGAATTATTCTATGTGTATTATTTCTTAATTTGGGGATGACACATAGTACTGAGACAACCCTTTACATTGAGGTTTCTTTCACTTTGCTGACTCAAATCCTTTTGTATTTTATGTGCCTTTTTGTGTGTGTTATTCATGTATATGTTCTAACTGTATGATGCAATGGTTTTTTATGTTCTAAAACTATTGTGTTGTGCAGGATTTTGTTGTCTAATGCATTCTTTTTGTAGGTCTTCATCCCAGAGGAATACTTCATTATTTCAAAGAGTTATCTGCTTCCTCTATAATATCATTTTGGTATCATGATGTTATTTATGTTTACTATATTTCCTTTAGTGTGCATATTAGTATAGATTTGTATGCCCGAAAGAGTGGGGAAAAATTTAATGTCATAAAATTGCACCCATTACAGTTTCACATGAAATTTTGTATCTTCTTTGGTGTCCACTCCCCTAGCACTTGTGTAGGCTCATTTTAGCCCTTGCATCAACCTTTTCCCTCTTAGGATAATCAAAAAACCCTTTTCAGTAGCTACCCTTTGTGTGTTAGCTTTTCGTCAAACCTTGTGCTTTTACCATTCTCATCATTTTATAGCATGATGTGTCTAGACACTAGCACACTACACAAATGATTGCACATCACGCTAATTTTTTGTGGAATTTCAATGTTCAGACAACCATCTCTATGTGCCTTTCCACTTTTCAACTAATTTTATTGGTGGTAATGACTTGGTATTCCTTGTAACCACTTAAAAAGCTTCTTTTCCATCCTATTCTCTCTTTAAATTTTATCTTTCTAATTCATTTCCTCTTCTGAATCTTTCTATATTTTGCTCCTACCTTTTCCTCTTCTCTTGCTCTTGCTCTTTTTCTTTCACAACTCACTACAACAACACTCTTGTATTCTCACAATTCCCTCTACAAATCTCTTGCCTCTCACAACTATATCTCTCTTTGGCTTCCTTAAGCCTTGTAGCTGATATCTCTCTTGTGCTTGCGAGCGTCTTGGGATTTCTCACATCCCCTATCTATTGCATCTCTATATCATGATATGGGTTCTCCTCCTTGAGCAGGGATTTCTTTTATCACTCTTTCTTTCATTTCATTTCTACTTATCATGTCTATCTATTTGGTTTTCTGTGGTGGTGCAGACACCAAAACGGGGGTTTGACAAAGGAAAACCCCTAAAAAACCCAAAAAAATTCTCTCAATCTTATGTGTGCAGGTATTGAAGATATTTCATTGTTGGAGGCTTCATTACATGGGTTGATGTGAGAATTTTCTTTCTCTATCCTCTTTAGTTCTATCACTTACTTTACTTTATTCTAGTTTTGTTATATTCTATGGACATCATAAATGGATGCTTCACTTCCTTGTTCACAAAATAGATACAAGGAGAGGGATCCAATTTTGCAATATTCACATTCAAGGATGTGAGATATCTGACTATAAGGTATCCTTGGAGATGATTGAGACAAGAAAGGGGTTTACCACCAAGTGCAAACTTGGAAAACATGAAATGTTGGAAACAATAGTGTGATATGCAAACTAAATATAAATGACCTACAAATGGCCATGAGTAAAAAAAAAGATACAAAACTAGAAGTGTGCAAATGGAATCTTCCTGGAGATGAAATGGAGCTCTAAAAATCTAAAAATGTTGATTTTTAAGCCTACTGGGACTCATTCACCATTCTAGATGAATCAGTCCCAATTATGGAAAACTGTACTGGAGCAAGTTTTGGGAAAATGGGTAGCCAACTCTACAAAAATATCCGAAAAAAACCTATAGTGAGACTCATTCGCTAGTAATGGTGAATAAGTCTAGTTTGACTTTTTTGGAAATTCAATGTCTTGATCAACTCTTCTCTATCTACTCAATCTATTCCTCTAGGTGTCCAGATCTAAAACCCTGATTTTCGGGGCTATAAGTGACTTTTTGTGAGGATATTCACCTTTCCAATAGGGAAATGACTCCAACAAGTTTTTGACCTATTCATCAATCATCTCCAACCCTTCAAACCACCTAGATCTACAATCACAGAAAGAAAGAGAAATTGTTGATTATCAGGGGATAGGGGTTTTCCTTGGTCAAACCCCTTCTAGGTAATTAAACCAAAATGATGAAATAAGGTAATGAAGCATGAATATGAAGTAATGGAATTAGAATCTTTCCATGATAATTTATCTTGAATTGCTACAAAAATGGATGAAGAATCTTTCTCTTAAATTCCTTAGAATTGATATTGAAAGCTATCTTGATGACCTTATGTAGACTTGAAATGCCTAACTATTGCTTGCTTGACTTGAAACCTTGAATGCCTTATGTTGCTTGGACAAAATAATGATTTGAAATATTTTTATATAGGCAATGCACTCACATGATAGTTAATTTGATCCCCGAGGAAAACCTTGAAAATAGCCTAGATGGGACTCATTCACCATCCTGAGTGAATTAGTCCCACTTGGATGGGATTCATTTTCCCAAAGTGGCAAATGGGTACCACAAGGGTTATTTTTCCAACTAGGATGTCAAGGAGTGCAAAATTTAAGCTTTTATGTTGATTTAGTTGGGTTTTTTTATTAAATTATGCCTCAGGATGCACAATATGGGGTCATAGGGGCCTATTAATGAAGGTATAAAGGTCATAAATGCAATAGGGTCCAAAATACAATGTGAAAGTGTAAATAAATACACTTTACAACACTAAATTAAGGTATAATTGAGTGAATTTAGCTTAAAAGGGCCCTAAATCCCATGTGAAAGTTTGAAACACATTACAACACTAGATTAGGTCCACTTAATTTACAAGACCCTTAAATTTAATGTGAAAGTGTGACTAAACACATGTTACAACATTGAATTAGGGTAGGGTTAAGTTTATTTAGCTTTAAAAGGGTCCAAGACCTAATGTGGATGTGTAAAAATCCTCACAACACTAGACCAAGGAAACATTAAGTCCAATTTGTCATTAATTATTCTCAAATAAAGAAAGGAAAATTTGTTCCCTTTTGGTTATTGCATTTAGCCCCCACTTTAGTTATAGGATTAACTTGCTTGAAACTCACACTAAATTCATTTAGGAGGGATCCAAGTGCATTGACATGGATGGTGTAGGATAACAAAGAATGAGTAGGCAATAGAGCCCCTAGGATCCAAGATCCTAATTCAAACTAGCATAAGCAAAAGAGGACACACACAAGGTGTGTGATTTGTAGCAAAAAAAGATACACTATCATTCAATGTCAATGACTAAGAGAAGAATAATAATAAATGAAAATAAAAGATGGATCAAGCTTTGAATGTTTGTCTAAGATGATGTGGATAAGATCTAGGTTGTTTTTCCAAAAATGCATACTAACTATGAGGCGAAGGAACTCCTGGCTTTCCACTAGGTGAGAACTCCAAAAAGATGAGAAACATACACTCATGGATGGTATGCACTCACACACATGCAAGTGGCTATGGGTAAATTCATGCCTCGAAATGGGAATCATCCTCAAACCTTACCAAAGTTATACCTCTTAATAACTTTGATAGGGTTCCACACAAAAATGATCTTCGAGCTCCATGAGGCAAGCAAGACTTCATATGCTTGAAACTCAGACATTATAAATGAAAAATAGTTTAAGGAATGTTCAAATGGGTTTTTCTTAGTTCATGCAAGGTATCTTCTTAGGGAACATTGTGCCTAATGTTTCTAAGAGAGGAAAAGTAAAAAATATCATGCTCTTGGAGGAAATCAAGTCCAATGACACCACCAAGAAAAAGGACACATCGCAAGAAGAAAGAAAATCACACAATGAAACATGAGAGTCAATGTATGCGCCCAATTTAAAGTGTTTGCTAACACTATTGTTGTGAGTATTTTCTTTAAAGTAGAAGAAGACATGTGAGCTTACTCAGAAGTCCCTATGCGAAGTAATATGTTTTCAATAAGCTGCATCATGAATAAGTATGTCACATGCAAGTCAATCTTAAGGCATGTCATCCACATCCCAAGCTTGCTCTTATATGTTCATGAAAGGTGGTCAACTATCCAAAAGAGAAAATGAAAAGTGGCATATGAGAGCAAGGATATCTAAACCATTTCCCCTACTTAGTGTAGGATAGGGATGAGCCAAAATGATTGATGAGAAACATGCTAGACTGAAAATCAGTATCGATTAGAGGAATGAGGTGCCCCCACATAAGGAACAACACCAAACTCGTTAAGATGTTGGATTATACTACACAAAGCCTTACATTCATTAGTAGCATGACCATGAACTCTATGATATGTGTAAAATTAATTCTTGTAATAAAATTTCTTTCGAGTTGTTGGTGGGATAGATATCAAGTGATCTTGGAGGAGTTTCCCCAAGATACCTTCTTGATCAATGATAAAAGGTGTTCTTGTAGTTTTTGGAAAAGATATTTCTTGCTTAGTACCGGATGTAATACCTATGTAAGACTCCTTAGATTGTGAGATTTGGTTCTCTCATTTATAGGAGAGTGTAAAATATAAAAAACTCCAATCATTACTGTTTTGTGAGATGACATTAACATTAAGAGAAGATGTCTTTGTTTGTTTCATTTATTGCAACAGATAACTTCCAAGACCACTAGTGTCTATGAATTTAGGATTCACTACTATTAAATTGGCTTAGAAGGATGTTTTGTAATAATGTTGATATTGAGTGAAGGCTTTTTTATTTCTATCAAAGGAAAATAACCAAGACTGTGAGTTTTTTCTTGTATGTTAGGCTTGATGGGGACACATATACCTTGTTCTCTAGAGCCACATCCTTTTCCACTGATGAGGGCACAGCCCGAGACTTAGAAAATAACCCACAAACAAGAGAATAATTTTATTATTCATAAAATGGAGCTTCTTACATGCAGAGGATCTCAAATCCCCAATTTCTACAACACATGCAAGTTACAGAAAGCTACAGAATAACCTTTTGCATGATATCGCGAGAGCTTGTCTTAAAAACTGCAAAATTAGAAACCATACATAAATAGAGAGCTCCTCATTAGTTTGGAGCCAAAAACATTCAAATTTGAGTTTAGGTGGTTTGTGTAAAATTTACAACATGAAGTTCAAATTTCAAATGAGCATTTGCAGTATCTTCTAGAAAAGTGCTCAACTTCGGGCTATAACTTTTGATCAGGACTCCGATTGCAAACCGTTTGGCGAACCGTTGAAAAGGTATCAAAATTCAATAATGTTGCTCAAAATCTGTGGCGTCGATTTTGTAGAGTTTTGGGAGCCATTCTGGGAACTCTAAGTGCCTCAAATCTAACTCGAAAGATTTTCAAGTGCAAATATGGGAAACTAAAACTGTAATATCTTTCAACCCAGGAATAGAAAATAAAAACCATAAATTGAGAATTTCATTATGACAAAAAGGGTATCCAAAAATGTAAAAACATATAAAAATGAGAAACTTGAAATTTAGCTATTTTTGGGTGATGCAAGATTGCCCTTACACCCTGGATGCTCCTGCATCGGACACCTAGGTAATTTGAGAGTGACCCCATCGTCTTTCGGATGGTGGAGAAAACCAAATGGTCAACCTCTACCTTAGGCAACAGGGATGAATCTTCAATGAGGCCTTCCTTTCCATTTCACCAGATATTCTTCATACTGCCTGTTCCTGGTACTCCTTCCAACATGACTATCAAGGATTTCTTCAATCTCCTCCTTTTCTGAAGTAGGTGCTGGAATCCCACACTGTCCCATCATTGGTACTTCCTCTACACCACCTTCATGATACTCTGTCAAATTTGAAATTTTGAACACAAGGGAAATGTTGAATCCATCTGACAACTCTACCTCATATGCATTCCGCAGATCATGCCTCTTCAAAGGAATTTTTATAGGGAATTTGAACTTCTTCATCTTTTCAATTTTGTTATATGTTCCCTCTAGAAACCCTTTCTTTCCTCAAGTATACCATCACTTCATCACCAATTTGAAACTCCTTATACCTCCTCTTCTAATCTTCCTTAGTCTTATACTGCATATTCATCTTATTAATGTGTTCCCGTACCTGCTCATGTATATTTTTGATGTGCTCTACAAAATCTTCAGCTTCAACACTTATTTTCTTCTCTTGGTCCATCTTCCAATTCTGGAGTTGTTCTGGGGCTACCTCCATACACAATCTGGAATGGTGATCTACTAGTGCTTTTGTTGACATAATTGTTATAAGAAAATTCTTCCTTGGGTAAGATCAAGTCCCATCCCTTGGGTTTATCTCCTACAAAACATCTCAGTAGGTTACCCAGACTCCTATTAACAACCTCTGTCTGCCCATCTGTTTGTGGATGGTGTACAGAACTGAACTTCAACTCTGTCTTCAACTTCTTCCACAAGGTCCTCCAAAAGTACCCCAAAAATTTGGTGTCATGATTTGAAACAATACTCTTTGGCAGACCATGTAGCCTCACCACCTCTTTGAAGAACAAGTCAGCAATGTGGACTGCATCATGGGTCTTCTGACATGGAATGAAATGTGCCATCTTCGAAAACCTATCAACCTCCACACAAAGATCAATTATTCCCTCATTGTGGTCCTTGAAAACCAAGTAACAAAGTCCATACTTATATCCCTCCCATGGCTCTCTCTGTATAGGTGGTACGATATAAGCCCTGCATTCGCTCACCTCAGCCATCCCACATACCCTACAGCTTTGTACAAACTTCTTCACATCCTGTGACAACTGAGGCCAATAATAATGCTCACTGATAATGGCAATGGTCTTATCCTGACCAAAATGTCCTACCATTCCTCCACTATGCTTCTCCTTTATCAGGTTCTCCCTCATGGAACTCCCCGGGATACACAATTGACTTCCCTTAAATAACATGCCATCCTGGATTATGAAATCTAGTCACCTTGTCCTGTCCACTGTAACAGGTTCATTGCAAGCTTTCCAAGCCTCTACAAAATCAGGATCTTCTACATACAGTATCTTGAGTTCATTGAACCCAACCACTTCAATCTGCATCTTTGTCATCAATGTATACCTCCTACTTAAGGCATCTGCAACCCTATTTGACTTCCCACTCCTATGTTTCAAAACAAAGGTATAAATTTGTAAAAAATCTACCCATTTCATATGCCTCTAATTTAATTTTCCTTGACTATTTAGGTACTGCAAGGCCTGATGATTAGTATATAGAACAAATTCCTTCGGCAACAAATAATGTCTCCATTTCATTAATGATTGAACTATTGCATAAAATTCCTGATCATATACAAAATACTTTCTCTTGGCATCATTTAACTTTTCACTGAAATAGGTAATGGGCTTACCTTCTTGGCTCAACACTGCTCCAATGGCACAACCACTCAGCATCATTAATCCACCCCAAAATCTTGTTGAACTGAGGGCTAGAATAGGTTGATCTATCACCTTTTGCTTCAACAGTTCAATTTTTTTTGTCGCTCCAGTGCTCCACTTGAATTCTTTTCTATCCCCTCTCATTGTTTCAGTCAGGGGTCCACAAATACTACTGAAGTTTCTAATGAAATTTCTATAAAAACTAGCCAAACCATGGAATGATCTCACCTCGGTAGCAGTTCTTGGGGTAGGCCATTCCAGAATAGCCTTCACCTTCTCTGGGTCCATCTTGAGACCTTCCGCTGAGACAACAAACCCTAAGTACACTAATTCCCTCTTCACAAAACTGCACTTCTTCAGATTAATCAACAGTTTCTCTTCTCTTAACTTCTCAAAGGCTCTCTCAATATGCATCAGATGCTCATCCAACGTCTTACTAAAAATCAAAATATCATCTAAATACACAATAACAAACTTTCCATAAATTCTTTTTAGTACCTCATTCATGAGCCGCATGAATGTGCTTTGGTGCATTGGTTAGCCCAAAAGGCATGACTAACCACTCAGAGTAGGCCCCTCTTGGTCTTGAAGGCGCCTTCCATTCATCTCCCTCTCAAATCTAGATCTAGTGATATCCACTCTTCAGATCAATATTTCTGAAGTACTGAGCTCCACTCAAGCAGTCCATTAGGTCATCCATCCTTAGTAGGGGAAATCTATACTTGATTATTATCTTGTTTATGGCTCAGGAATCTGTACACATCCTCCACTCCCCATCCTTCTTTGGTGCTAGTACTGCAGGTACTGCACATGGACTCAAACTCTCCCATATCAAACCCTTTCTCAAAAACTCTTGAACTTTTCTGTTCAACTCCTCATTTTATGCTCGAGTCATTCTATGAGCTTCCTTA
>VDFB02036882.1:0-21880 GCA_007258455.2 Sequoia sempervirens | reverse complement strand
TATTTTGTCGGACATTTTCATCAGATTTTGCAGTCAAATGAGTTAGTGAACGAACTAAAAGAATACATAGAGGGACACTATCTCAATAAGTCATTGTTATAAACAAATCTAGTAATAATTGTTGTCACATGGGACCCTCAACCCTCGTTGGTACCCCTTAAACCTCTCTGATGTGGCCCTCATTGACAGATTAGGCTTTTGGTGTAGTGGTAGTCGATTTGTGTTAACAAAATTGGTGACTTCATTGGGGAGGGTTCAACTCCCACTCTTGACACTCTTTTTGTCTCGTAGTCGACTGTGTCTGTCGACCTCTTGATTGGGGGGTAAACTGTTGTCACGTGGGACCCTCAACCCTCGTCAATACCCCTTAAACCTCTCTGATATCACCCTCACTAATAGCTTAGGATTTTGGTGTAGTGGAAGTTGGTCTATGTTAACAAAATTGGCGACTTCGCTGAGGAGGGTTCGACTCCCACTCTTGACACTCTTTCCGTCTCGCAGTCAACTGTGTTTGTCGACATCTCAACTGGGGGGTAAACTATTGTCACGTAGGACCCTCAACCCTCGTCAGTAAACTGTTGTCACATGAGACCCTCAACCCTCGCTTTCTTCGATACCTTCCTTAAACCTCTCCAGGACAATCTCTTACTGACATTAACTTACGCTTTGGGTGTAGTGGCAGTCAGTCTGTGTTAACAAAATTGGCGACTTTACTAGGGAGGGTTCGACTCCCACTTTTGACACTCTTTCCGCCTAACAATCGATTGTGTCTGTCGACCTCTCAACTAGGGGGTAAATTGTTGTCACGTGGGACCCTCAACCCTTGTCGATACCCCTTAAACCTCTCTGATGTCACTCTCATTGACAACTTAGGCTTTTGGTGTAGTGGTAATCAGTTTGTGTTAACAAAATTGGCGACTTTATTGGGGAGGGTTCGACTCCCACTATTAACACTCTTTTTGCCTCGCAGTCGACTGTATCCGTCGACCTCTTGACTGGAGGGGTAAACTTTTGTCACGTGGGACCCTCAACCCTCGTTAGTACCCCTTAAACCTCTCTGATGTCGCCTTCACTGACAACTTAGACTTTTGGTGTAGTGGCAGTCGATCTATGTTAACAATAATAATTGAAGACATTTGATTTGGAGCTATCTACTAGATTAATATTTTATTTTTTTAGCTCTGTGATAAATCTACTTCGTTCTCAATTTGAGAACAAATCTTTTTATCCCCTGACATGATTACTATTAATTGTATATGAATGTGAACTTTTTTATTAACTTCAAGTTCATTTATTAACATCTCAATTTTTGTACTCATATATTATTAATATAAAAATGACATAACCCCCACATGAGTCACTTTAATCGATGAGAAAATACTGGCCAATATATCATAAATTAAAAGGTGACAAAAAAATGCAAGCAATATCTTAAACTTAAAAATATCAAAAAGTTTTTAAAAAAAAAATCTCACTATAGAATGGAAATCTCACCCCGATCCCTTCAAATGATATCAAATTCCATTTGCAGAGATGGTTGAAGTACTTCACGTTAGTCTTCCAAGAATGTTTGATTGGCATAAAGCCGCTACTGAACAAAATTACTCACAGAACAATGTGGTGGGTGCAAGAAGCTGTGGGAGAATTGTCTGGAAATTGTATATTTCAATGTGGATTGCACGGGCACCATAAGTTCTGCTACTCTAAACAATGCAGAATTGGAAGGTACCCACCATTACCACAGGTATGTTTATAATGCAAACTTGCCTGCTTTCCAAATTATCAAATCAGCCTGGCACTCATAATAATAATAAATATGGCATTAACATTCACACGAAAAACTAATAGAAATAATACAGTGTCGCTGCTGTTAAGTCTTCATTCAAGAGTCCAATGCAATACCTTGTCTTCAACAAAAACGCTTAAACTAGAGTGTACTGAATTTAGAAATGGAGATGAATTCTTTGTAAGAAGACTCTGCAAGCAAGGACGATTGAAAGAAGCCGTGCACATTTTGCTGGCTATGGATGAAAGAGCCTCCAGGGGTTGCTTGACTACTTATGATTATCTTCTGCAGGGGTGCCTTAAAAGTAAATCCCTTGCAGATAGTAAATTAGTTCATGCCCACATGATTGAAACACAATTTCAGTGCCAAGACATTTCGCTGGGGAATAAGCTTCTGAGTATTTATGCCAAGTGGGGGGATCTTGAAGAGGCTCGGAGGGTGTTCGATGGAATGCCCAAGAGAAATGTGGTGTCATGGACTGTAATGATTGCAGCTTATTCGAGGCATGGGTTATGTGACGAGGCCTTGACATTGCTATATCGAATGCAAGAAGGAGAAGGTATTCAATCCAATCAGTTTACTTTTGCCAGTGTTTTGCCGGCATGCCAAAATATTGAAGTGTTAAAGGAGATCCATGGTGAGGTTGTTAGGCTTGGATTTGATTCTAACGTGTTTGTGGGGAATGGGCTTGTGGATATGTACGGGAAATGTGGTCAAATTGAGGTTGCCCGGCAAATGTTTGACAAAATGCCTCTGCGAGATGTAGTATCGTGGAATGCAATGCTTGCAGGATATGTGCAGAATGGACGTGTTGAAGAGGCAATAGAATTGTTTGAGATAATGCCTGAGAGGGACGTGTTTTCCTGGAATACGATGATTGCAGGTTATTCACAGGCAGGAGATATTGAGAAGGCTTATGTGCTGTTTGAGGGCATACCCAAACGGAATATTGTTTCATGGAATACTATGATTGCAGTGTTTGCACAGAATGGATTCATTGATAAGGCCCGCAGACTCTTTCAAATAATGCCTGAACGGAATGTCAAAACATGGAATTCGTTGATTACGGGTTATGCAAACAATGGCCTAATCGAAGAGGCGTTGCAGTTGCTTCAGTCGATGCCCGAATGTAATGTGATCTCGTGGAATGCCATGATTTCAGGATATGCACAGAATGGGCACGGTGAGGAGGCTCTGAAACTCTTTAAACAGATGCAGCTGGCAGAAGTGAAACCGGACCCAGAGACTTTTGTTGTTGTACTCCCAGCTTGTTGCACTTTTGCAGCTCTAGAAAAGGGAAAAGAGGTTCATGGTGTTGTAATTAGAAATGGGTTTGAGTTTGATGTTCTTGTTGGAAATACTCTTGTAGGCATGTATGCAAAATGTGGGAGCATAGAGGATGCGCACAAGATGTTTGATAACATGCTTCAACGAGATGCTGTCTCATGGTCTGCAATTATTGTAGGTTGTGCAATGCATGGATGTGCCAAGGAGGCCCTGGAACTATTTGAAAATATGCAATTCTCTGGCATTGATCCAAACCGTGTTACCTTTATTGGTGTTTTATCTGCTTGCTGCCATGCCGGTCTAGTAGATCAGGGACGACAATGTTTCAATAATATGAGTGAAATTTATCATATTACTCCTACAATGGAACACTATGGCTGTATGATAGACCTTCTTGGCCGTGCTGGGCACTTGGATGAAGCACAAAGCTTAATTAACAAAATGCCAATCAAACCTGATGCTGATATGTGGGGGTCTTTGCTTAGTGCGTGTAAAATCCACACCAATATTGAGCTAGCTGAATGGGCAGCAAAAGAGCTTTTTGAGTTGGACCCACAAAATCCCGCAACTTTTGTCATACTATCCAACATCTATGCAAAAGTCGGCAGGTGGGTTGACATGGAAAGGGTGCAAAAAATGATGAAAGATAAGAAAGTTAAAAAGAAACCTGGATGTAGTTGGATTGTGGTCAACAAAAAAACACATGCTTTCCTCGTAGGGGGATAGATCAGAGTCACGAATGCCAAAAACTTATGGAGCACTAGAGATTATGCCCGGGAAGAGACATCAGTGTCTGTCCCCAACATAAGATTTTGACAATTGATGATTGAGGAGCAAAGAAAACAAATTCTTTGCCACCACAGCAAAAGCTGGCTGCTGTATTCAGATTTAGAGACAAAACCCCTAGAGCAACTATACAGAGTGAAGAACTTCAAAGAATGTGGTGACCTCTCTACAATCAAGTTGGTTTCCAAATTAGTTGCAATAAATTACCCAAACAGATGGTAATTCTTTCCATTAGCTTGATATTGAATACCATTCTTGCAGACATTATTGGTGATACCGAGTGAAAGAAGCTTGAAACTCAGGTCTGCATTGTCTTAAGAGTTAAGACTCATGTCTGTTATCAGTTGTAGTGGTTCAGTTTATTCTGTAAATGCCATTGGTACTATGGTCAACGGTGGAAGTGCTTGCCTAATCTTAAATTATTCTCAGAAATGCCAAAGGTCCAAATCATATAATAGTTGGGTTTTAAAAATTGAAGACAACAAATGCAAAAAAGACGGTTGAAATCACATACGTATCTTATTGATAATAGACATAAGTTTTGTGACAAGGCGAGCCAAGGTTTTAGCTTCATTCATATGGCTGTTAAAATGCCTCCCTAGAATCATTCCGAAAGTGTCCGAATTACAATTAAGAGTTCCATGGACGGATTTCAGAACCGGGAAAGAAAGAGAACAGCAAAATGAACGAAGCATATCCTTGAAATTATTGTAACCATTGAAAAATTAATGTAAGGTAATTGAAACGGAGGAGACAATAAGAAGCATTTTTCTACAAATTGAAGTACAGGATTTTAAATGCACCAACTTCAGGCATTGCCCAATCTCACTAGTGCTTTAGGTCTGAAGCACACATATGAACTTGAAGTAATGCAATAGGACCAGAACTTTATATATGGATGTGACTAGCATTTAGCATACAGATGTTTATATCTGGGACAAGTTTAATGGACATATAACATCGATGTGACATACAAGAGATTTGAGCAAAGAGAGGCGATGCATACTTTTGGAAAATGATACCAACATCAATGTACATGCCTATGGAGAAATACAACTGATACAAAGCAGTTTTTGTTGTTCTCATATAATTATTAACTTCTTACTTCAAAGTATTAGCCTTACTTCAGTTTGGAGGAATTATCAAGCTATCTATTGATCTCTTATGCGTCCATAGAAGAAACTTTTGTCTTCAAAACATTCTTGAACTCATCTCAATTGGAGATTGGTTCAGTCCTTGATGTTGCTTATTACACAAGTTGTTCCACTAAGGCAAGGTTTATACATCCAAATTGTTATAATTGGTCATCCAATATTTTGGCATTGATATTCATCATAGCATAGACTTTCAAATCCACAGTAGCATTACACTACAAAAACTCATGATTAACCCCAAGTATTCACCACGCACCTCATCTTCTGTGCCATTACCTTATTTTTCCCTAAGTTTTTCAAGAAGTGGCTCTGAATTATTTTATGTAAACCTTTCCTTTTATTGTCTCATTTTTACATTGAGACGAAAAATAGAAGCATGAAAATATTCTAAATTTTTAGTTCAGGGTTAATGCTAGAGCATTCTAACTCTTCAATTCAACTTGAATAGATTAATCCTTAGTTGAACTTAAAAAAATTTAAATATTGATGAGGTTTTTCTTTTTAATTTATTCTAATGAGGGTTCGGTATAAAATACTAGGTCACCCCTAAAATAGTAGGCTATGTTGAACGATGGTAGCACCTGCATACTATGTTAGGACCAACCATATATTTTTAACATAAACTCTCTTAGGTGGAAGTAAAATATTTGTTTTTAAAAATCCAATTTGTATATTTTTATAAGTGGAATTTTTTAATGCATCATGTTTATTTCTAATCTCTATGCATTATATTTTTGACATGTTTTATGTTTAAAAATATAATATTTGTTTTTAGTTATCCAATTTTTTGCCAAGTTTTTCCATTTAGTTTTTAAAGCTGGTAATTGAATTCCATTTGCATACTTTCCATGCCATGTAGATAGAATGTTGGGTCTGAGAATATAAATGCAAAATGAGTGGAAATTAGACAAGAAGCAAGATATTCAATGAAATGCTTACCATTCATCCATTAATCAAAATGTGATACAATGTACATGTTCATCAATATGAAATGACTATTCAATTCATCTTCTAAATGATTGTTTAGCTTTTATGTATTTAGGAAATATAAAATATAAAACAATATTCTATTACACCCAAGATTAGGGTAGAACAGTGTTACATTGCCCTTAAGCTATAGAGGTAGTGGTAAAGCTATTGTTTTGTGTTGTGCATTGGACAACTTGTTTATGGTGTCTCATTTACTTGATAAAAGCTTTAGTCTTTTACAAAAGATTGTGTTTGAGTGATAGCTTGTTCTTGTTTCTAGTTTTAGAATTTTCAAGAACCAATAAATTAACTTGATAAAGACTTCAGTTTGTTTTCTCAAACTTAAAATATTAAAATACCCCCTAAAAACTATACCAGCCAAGAGTTGAACCTAGGACCACCAATTTTTTGTTGGGGTGCTCCACCATTGAGCTACCAACTCACTTTGTAACTAATACATCTTTGGTCTGGGTGTGGATTATTCTTCGAACACCCCGCCTTGAGCCATATTGCAGGTGCTTGGGGCTTCCTAGCTCTAGTGACCTAGGTTTGATACCAATGCCAGGCCCAAGAATGTAAATACAAAAATGAATGAAAATTAGACAAGCAGCAAGATATTCAATGAAATGCTTACCATTCATCCATTAATCAAAACGTGATACAATGTACATATTTATCAATATGAAATGATTCTTTAGCTTCTAGTGTATCTAAGAACTATGAAAATAATAAAGTATTATCCTACTACACCTAGGGTTATCTACAATAGTGTTTCAAACGCTTTAATACTTTCCAACTTTAATGTCAACACAAACTGGCTACTTTTGAGGGAAGCTTCCCAGAATTTTCCTGAACAGTTTAGGATTGATCTTCATGGTGATAATATTGCAAACCTACGCTCAGATATACTAAACTTCAGTACAATAAAGATATTGAAACAGTGAGTTAAGGCAGACATCTCAGCCAGCCTGAAAGAGTAGAAATAACTTTTCTTGAAGATTGAAATAATGATTTTAATATTGGGTGGGTCTTTAAAGGAAACAGCAATTCAAAATTAACACCCATTGTAGATATATTGTTTTAAGGTAAGTTGAAGATGAAAGATAGAGACAGCTAAATGCCTTAAATTGGTGGACCAGAGATATGAAGAAAGTTAGAAACAAGATAATCCAGTGGGTTCTTTGAAAGAATTATTTCATGACATGTTGAAAATGAATAAAATCATTCTAGAGGGGGCATGGTTCATTCAGTGACTGTCTCATTATTAAATTTAAGATCCTTTAATACAGGCTTCAGGTTTTAAGATCCAAAGATCCTTTATTACACTTCTTGAACACGTGCATGGTAGATTAGCTAGTTGGGAACTGTGCATGAAGCAGGTTCACATGCTTGACTTCCACCTAGATCACAAAGATGCACAAGTAATGATCCAGGCAAAAAATCATGCAGCCTTCCGCAAGGGCTTAGCTTGGAAGATTAAAGATGGAGCCTTCTGACTATTAAGAGATTCTTGGGAGCTCTTCAGAAAGTTAGAATTCTTCAAAATACAAAATTGCTCTTCATGGTGCTCACGGAAGCCAATTCTTAAATTTGAACGACATATGAGAATCATGCAGAGCTTTTATGGTCCTGAATTTTTTTAATGACAAAAAAATCATGGCCTGGTGTTGATGGGTAACAAATTCGGCAGTGCAAGTTTAATTTGGCTGAATGGGGAAATACTTTGAAAGCACATTTGATGGCTTGATATGAAAATATAGGACTTTGTATGGATTCGATTAAAATTATCGAAAGTCATCTTAATAACTACCAAGTTAATTTCTTTGATAGAAAAGAACCCCCTGTGGCTCAGAGTATGATTTTCCAATATCAAGACGGGGAACTGAAGAAGCAATTATTGAAGCTCAACGGCAACAATATTAACTCTCCTAAATTCTAGGAAATCATTGCCCATTCAAATAGTTTGAAACATGATAACATCATAGATAAGAGAGAGCCTATAGCTTTCGTTGTGTTATAATATTGAAGATGGAGGAAAAGCTCACAATGTTACATAAAGATACACAAACCTGACAGACTCTCTTCAATTCAGTTGTTCTTTTGAGAAAAGAGGAGGAATTTAGAGAGAGAACGATTTTACATACTAATACTGAACATCGTGATTGCTTAGCTGCAGCTGTGTTTCTTCTTTCTGGGATTGTTGTATATGTTTTGAGCTGTTCCATATGATGTAGAGGGTTTTCGATCCAGTCAAAACCAATTTACTTAATCAAAAACGTTAATCCATATTTCCCGCTAGGTAGGGTTTATGTTGCCAAAATTTTGAGTTGATGACATTGGTGAACTGTGATCAAAGAAAAAAACCTAAAGCCTCGGGCATATATAATCGACCTATATAATTATCTTGAAACATTTACTGCACAATCCCCGGTAATGGAGTCAAAAAACTCAAAGAACTCAAAGGATTAAACTAAACAAGGATCATGCTTCTAAGGGAGACGTAGGCGTGGCGGGTGCTACTGGTCTTTGTTGGGATTTGAGTGGTTAGCTCATATTTTGTTAAAACCTGTGATTTTAGTGACTCCATTAGTAATTTCGCGGCTGATTCTAATCGGCACGCACTAATCTTTTTCAAATTTTATGTGGCCATGGGACCATTTCGGCTGCTGTGTTGAAAAGTACTATCCTCCATCGTTAATCGATTAAGATCGCAGCCACCAACATTAAAATTTTAATAGACCGCTACATGACCCTTCAGTTAACATTTACCTAGCGGTCACGGTTAACCTGACTACGAACAAAAAGAGTTTGATCCGTGACTCAGCCCAGCGGGTATTGGGCGAGACTAGCTCCCTGCAGGTGGACGTCATAGCCCACATATAGGCCCGCCAGTCAACTGCGAGAGTGGGGTTGAACTCGAGACCTATGGGGAGCAAACCCACGGCCCATGCCAACTCTGCTACCCGGGTTGGCCAAAATACTATTTTTTTACCAGTAAATCCTAGAGCAATACAATAAATCACAGATGGCACTTGTAATATGAAGCTACAGTTAAAAAAAAGACAAAGTAAGTGTAAGGTCTTATGGATGGGGTTTCCTAAAAAAATTTAGTGGGTGTTGTTAAAGATTTTTTTAGTGCAATTTAGCTTAAAAGTTTAAGCTCCAAAATTTAAGGAATAAATTGCACTTCTAGAAATTAATAAATAAATAAAATTCTCATTTTTATTGTCTATAGGAATTTAAAATTTCAATTGATAGGCAAGTGGCCAAAAAATTTCTTAAGCTTTAAGGGCAATTTCTAGTCCCACCCCAATTTCACTTGCTCAAATCTACAGTCCTAAAAGATAGGGGTTGCTATTTTTTAGGAAAAGATTCTAATTAATCTTGTAGCATAATTTGTTTTGCTTCATAGGACCCCTTGCTCCATGAAAATAGATCCTGAAGCCCCCTACCACACTCTAAGGGTAAGGTCCCATGGAGGGGGGCTTCCTAATAAATTTTAGTGGGTGTTACTATTTTTTAAGAATATTTTAAACCTGGTGGTCCCATGAGTTTAATAATGCAATTCAGCTTAAACATTTAAGCTCCAAAATTTAAGGAATAATCTATAATACTTTGATAAAAATTAATAAATAAAAATAATGTTCTCTCTTATTTTCTAGAAGGAATTTAAAAATGAGATGATTGCCAAGTTTTAAAAAAAAATCCTAATAGGAGCAATTTCTAGCTCCAACTCAATTTTACCAACTCAAATTTGCAGTCCTAAAAGGTAGGGGTTGCTATTTTTCAGGAGAAGATTCCAATTAATTCTATAACATAATTTTTTTTACTTCATGGGAGCACTTGCTCCATGAAAATAGACCCTGAAGCCCCCTCATGAGATTGCATCTAAGAGGAGCACAAAGGAGAGCGGTTGAATTTCCGGAGGAGAATATAGTGGAACAAGTGTGACCCAAAACTGCAAATCAGTGGAACAAGTGTGACCCAAAATTGTAAATCGATCTACCTCATGAGCTACATGACTACAATCAACAATAAAAATGTATTTCAACTAAATGTTATGCAGTAGAGGATGACCTATTACAAAAGTTTAGGTGCAAAATCTTAGGGACAACAAATAAGTTATTGGCTCTATTAAGTCAAGATGATTTCGAGTTAGACACCAAGATGTACAATCTCCATTTTGATATCATTATTGATACAAACTACATGCTTGGATTCACTTTGTGGAGTATATTTCTAGATTCAAGCATTCCTCAATAGTTTCAATGCATCATGATTTTTGAGCTTTATATCCAACATGTTGCTCCCACAAAGCAACTCACTATTGATGTGTTTGCATTCTCTAGAAAGATTATTAGCAATTTTTGTATCTCGTAGATATAAAGGTGCCTTTCATCAAGTTAGACAAAAGATAGTGTCTTTTATATCAAGCTTATGTTAGGTCGTTTATGATATTCAAATACAATTAAATATTTTCACTATCAATTCATCATTTAAGAATTCTGACTTGCTTTAAAGGTAGAGCAAACAATACAATGGACCTTGGGTAAAGTCTTATGCATTTACTTACAATATGAGACAACAATGAGATGGACCTTAGCTAGAAGTGTGCCAAAATACTTAGATCGTGACACAATAATAGAATGGACCTTAGGTCGAAGTCAATTAAATTAGTTTGAATATGACACAAGACTAGCCTTGAAATGTATGCTTAACCAAAACTCAAACATTTAACCACCATATGCTTATTGATTATCCTCACAACATAATATAAAATGTTACATTTTAAAGATCAAGTATTAAAGAAGGCAATTGAGTATTCTTGGAGATGTATTATTGGTATATTAAAATTTACATTAAGATAATTTAAAATTCATTGAGCTTCTACACATTAGTCTTCTTCACAATAAATTTGATTTTATTAAAAAATGAAAATGTTTACTTTCTATACATTGATAAATTGTTTACTATTGGTAATTAGTTATTCCTATTTATTAACAACTCTTGACTTACTTTTATGGTTTATTCTAGATTTGATTATTTATTTATGTATTTATTTTGCCTTGAATTTTAATGTAAATCGCATACATACATAAGATAGCCAACAATACATAGATGTTGTCAATATTTTAAAACGTTATTTAATGTGAATTATTTTTCTTGTAAGAGATGGACAACTCTCTTAAATGCAAGTTGTTAGTTATAGCTAATTATGTTGGTATTGACATGCACAAGATATACAAATGGTTTGTGTAGACACTTAAAATCTATCCTCACAGTCATGCCATTATTCTTCTATTAATTAAATGAATATTATTATCTATTTAATTAATTCATTTAATACTTTCCTCTATTTATTCATTAATTCACATAATCATTAAAATATCCATACATCAATTTACATGAATCTTTATCCATTGCATATTTCATTAAATCATTTGCATTTGCACACATAAATTCATTTAATTAAATCATTCATCTAATTCACAAATCCACTTTAATTCTAAATTTCTAAACCTCCACCATATCACAAACTCTCCCATTTTTTTCTTTCACTCCCATCAATTACACTGAATCAAACAATATGGGATAAATATCCATTTCTCTATTTTTCCTTTCTAATCCCACATTTCTCCCATAACCCGGATCTATCCTGTGAGGACATCTATATAAGCCCTCTCTCTTCTCACCATTAAGCATATTCAATTTCAGTCACAAAAACTTTACATCCGTTCATCATAGCTTCTTGATACATTTGTGCTTGTAAAAAGTCTTAGAGCATCAAATGTGTAATCCAAGATCTTGATGATAGGAAGCAATGGAGTTATTTTTCTTTTGAATGCCTATGTTTGGTTTTTCGTAGTTTAATATTACATTTCTGCATTTGTATTCATTTAGGAGAAACTTCATTGATGTGATGTTGAAAATATTTTGATTCTAGTTTATAGATTCATTAATTTTCTCATTTTCAGCATTAATAAAATGGTGAACCCAAGGTGAACTTATTCCTCGAGGATTTCAACTTTACATGGAGAGTGAGACTGGACGCTTTTATTAATAGAATGTGCTAAGTTATGCTATTTCGGTGAATTCATTTTGGTGTTGGACAGAGTCGTGGCACACTTGTCTGATTCAATTAAGAGCGAATATTTCTATTAAATCATGAATCTTATTTTTGGTTGTGTGGTGTATTGTCAAAGGGCGTTTTCATTAAAAGACTATCGAATCCTCCAATATCTATGTGGGGTCTTTCTTTGTTTAAAATGGCTTCATAATATATTTATTTTGTGTTGATTATGGACATTTTTTATGTGTGTTGAATTTCATAGAGTCGAGCAGAATGTATTGTGAAGGAAAACAGGTGTTTCGATGACATATGTAGAGTGACGATTATGGATGGACAAAATTTTTGGAGTAGTGTTTTTTTTAATTACCTGTTCACCATTCTTTTTAAAATGTTATTACTGTCTCAAATGTGCAAAAAATCATGTGCTTCAAAAAGGACTTCATGTATTTGTAAAAGGTGTGAGCGTTAGTTTATTCTGGGTCGTGATTTTCATTATAATCCTTCACTGTTAATCACATAAAAATATGGAGTATGGGTGTTGTCTGAATGTGACTTACATTTTATTGGTTCTATGATAAAGTATGTGATATTATGTGACAACAACTATAACAAGAGAAGGCTATCACTGTTCTTTGGGACTGGTTGAGCTTGTGTGTTAGTAAGAATATTCAAAGACCCTTTTGTAGATGCTACTGAGAAGATACAAATTGAGTAGAGTTGATGTTGTTTCTGACATACATTTATGTGTTCTAAATATAATTGTAATGGTGAAAATGGAGCTATTGTAAGCATTCATAACTTGTGATGGTTTGTACATTGGAAGAGTGGAATTCTGAGTTAATTTTTGTGGGATAGGAAACTCAAAAGGATTGTTTTGTTCATTAATGCATTCTAGTTTTTTCATTAGTTTAGTTTTGATTTTGTGGTATGTAGGTTCGCATGTCAAAGATTTGAAATTGAAACTTGATGTTCGTTTGTCGAAGATTGGAAATTCAAACTACTAACTATGGTTTTGAAGGGCTTTCATTGATTAGATCTCTTTTTCAAATGTTTGTTTGCACATAGATTAACTAGGGGGTTAATTAATCACTATTTGTTGTGCTTGTAAGGTGGTCGGTGTATGCTCTCACCTTGTGCAAACTCGGTGATTAGAAGCCAAACCCATCTCTTTTATGTTCTTAACCCCTTAGAGGGCATGCCTCCCAATTTGTGAGAGGGAATGACCCAAGCGGTACCTTCACTTTGGTCCACTATACTAATAATTGTGGTTGTGACGAAAGTCATCAATCACTTGGTGTGGATATTCTATACAAACATAAGTCTCCCTCAGTATCCATGAGATATGTAAAAACCCTTTCTAAGGGCTGGGAGACCTCTTAAATGAGTGAATCGCCGCATGTATAGACACCAAATTATCTCAAAACACTGACTAGAAACCATTTGTTATAGAAGCCAAAAACCTTTTTTGCTTGCTAGTGTAGGAGGTCAGATCTCCGAAGCCGTCCCACATGTATTATTCATTGTGGAGACAGAAAATCCCTTAGTTCATAAGGTCTACGAATCTTCAGGGTAAGAGATTTGGTGTCCCTGTGTTGTGGTGGGGGAGCCAGTGTCACCAATATGTCTAGCTGTCTGCCTTGTCTTAGTATATGGAGTAATCAAAGTAGGGACTCAACAAGTAGTATCCTCTTTCCCACCTAGATTGTGCATGCTTATGAGTGTTTTCAAATTTGTCAAGACCAGTAAATTTTTTTGGGCTAATCTAGGCCCCCATTCAAAATTTTACTCTATTTTGTATTAGAGTCATCCAAAACATTATGTCTATCGCGTTTTGTGTGTGTGTTCAAAACAAACATTTTCAATCTCAATCAAACATCACACCTGCAATCTATAACATTTCAACCTTGCAAATCTCAAAAGCTTGCTCAAAAATTCAAACAACACAAATGTCTACATGATCTCTTGCAAAACCAAAGCCCCTAAGTGAAGATCCACATTTCACTTTTTCAAACATAGACATCATAGTTCAAGGTCTATCAGAAAATGCATCTTGAAGAACTATTGCAACCGAGACATATTGCTGAATTTTTTTTATCAACACCCTTTGAGGAACAAACCAGACTTACATGTCCAAAACGAGCCTAACATTTAAATCTCTTGAGGCATCGTTCTTTAGTTCTGATCCTTCAGTCCTTGCATATCTAGATCATTCCACCTAGTCCTTGCATATTCAAATCATTCTATTTTGTCATGTCCTCAGTCCTTGCATATCCATCATTAGTCAAACAAAACTTTTAACTTGTACTTAGGTTACTCTCCTTATGTCTTGAATCAAACATTGACTATTAATCACCTGTATCACTTGAGGTTCATCATCCTTGAGTTAGGGAATATATCATCATCTTTGAGTAGGGAAATCTTCTTGGCGTTCATCATCTCCTACTTTAGCATACCCTCTCTTGATCACTTATCCTTGTGTCTATCCATCATAGCATAGGTAAAACCTTGCATCAAAATTATCTTTAGACTTAGAGTTGACTTGAGTTCTTGCATTTTTATCATATCAAGCTTTTCATATGTAGGGTCATACCATTCCATTCTGTATCTCATCTTACAGTCATATTAATTTGCATTGCATCCCAATCTTGACTCTCGTACATTGTCTAGTCCTAGGTCAAAGATCAAAACAATAACCTATGTCCCTTAAAACAAGAATAAGAATGTTTCAAGAAGGAAACCCTTGGGGAAATGATTTTGATGGGGAAGATTGTATTAGTGTTGCAACCAGTGAAACAAATGAAACTAATAATGAAGAAGTAACCCAATCTCATATAGAAGAAGCACTTCATGATCATAGATTCACTAAACTGCTTAAAGAGGTGGTCGAACGTAATCCACAACAATACTCCAGGGTCCTTGTTGATGAAGGAATCAAACTGCCTCTTGATTTTGACATATCATTACTCATGATGAATGACAAACATGAATCTAAGAATCTAAGCATACCGAAGCAAACAATGATGATAGAATCAAAGATCGCATACCCTTTTATTTACAACCTAGTTACAAGAGATTTTCAAATATGTCAAAACCTCCACCTACAAATAATCCTATTTTGGATGAGCTTAGAGCATTGAGACAGGAATTGGATACTCTCAAGAATAGTAAAACATCATCCCACATGTTTTCCATTGAAGATATATGTCCTTATCCTTTTGATCCAAGCATACCAATGCCACCTTTTCCCAATCACTGGGACATACCGAGACTTGATAAATATAGGGGAAAAGGAGATCCTAAAGATCACTTAAGAGAATTTTGTGCTGCTACCTTGGAATTCATAGTTGATGAGACATATCTTATGAGATTATTCCCTCGCAGTCTGGGATGAGAAGCTATAGAATGGTTTTCACAATTACCCCGACCATCAAATCTTTTCAAGAATTGGTTGATAAATTTGTCTCACATTATAATTACTACTGTGAACTTGAAGTGACCATGTCAAACCTTTTTAACACCAAGCAAAAACAAGGAGAATCTTTTGTGTCATTTTTACAAAGATGGAGACATTTGAAAAAACGAGTACCTTATAATATTCCAACCAAACAATTGGTTGACCTCTTTTGTCAAAATTTGAACAAGGAAATTGGAAAGGAACTTTGCCTCAAATGCTTGGATTCCTTTGATGAAGTCATAGAAATGGGATTTCGAATTGAACAAACTCTCATCAATGATGAAACTATTAAACTTAATAATGACAAAGATAAAAAAATCAAGCTCAAGCAATAAGACACCTTTTTGGGTTAAGAACAAGAATGTGGTTCACGATGAGTCGGCGACAGCAAACCACTTAAAACACGGAATCACCATACCTACAACTTTCAAAACTCATCTCGTAGTACGTTGCTTTTAAAGCCTCAAACCAAATTTTACAATCATTGGGGACAATCGCTGAATAAAGCCAAGAACCTTGAAAATGATCTTAATAATGCTACCTGAGATTAGAGAATATAATCCACAATTCAAACCCCCATGGTGGAATGACGATCACTTTTGCGACTATCATAGACACAAAGGACATAAGACTAATAGTTGCAACAAACTTTGATATGTGATACAAGACCTTATTGATGATGGTATGATAACAGTTGATGGACACACTCCTTTTGGTAACTTTGATCGTGAGATGTTTAAAAATCCTTCCCCTAAGCATGACAAGGATAAAGGAAAGGACCCTGAATCTGGTGATGGTGTAAACTATATTGCTGTTAAGTATGACTATGCCATAAATAACATTAGTGAGGTTGATAATCATGTGAAAACTTTCATTATAAAAGGAAAATAACCTTATTGCAATGTTAGTACCCTCAAAGGCACAGTTACCCTTAGAGGTCCTAACTCAAAATCCACTGCACCAACTTCACGATACAACCTCATAGAGCATTTAGGTAAAACTTTCGTACAATTTTTCATACTTGAGCTACTACACCTATCTCCTGAGCATAAAGCTATCCTAGATAAAGTGCTTGCTACTGCTACAATGCCCACAACTTGCATGTATCAAATCCAAGCTATGGTGGGACACATCACCTCTTCTCACTCTCACTTTTACTGAGAATGATGATTCTTCCATTCGACAACCACATAACACACCTTTAAACATTGAAGTCCTTGTTCATAAAGTCAAGATCAAGCGAGTTTTGATAGATGGAGGAGCATCTCTTAATATTTGTACTCATAAATTGATCATAGAATTAGGGTTCTCTAAAAGTGTAGTTGATCCAAAGAAAAATATTAACATAAAGGCATATGATGAAGAGGAATGATCATCTAAAGGATCAGTTACTTTACCAGTCAAGGTTGGGCCTCTAATAAGGGATGTGGTTTTCCGATTCCTTGATACCCCTCTAACCTATAACATCCTTGTTGGAAGACCATGGATTCATGCAATGGAAGTGGTACCTTATACATACCATCATTGCATTAAATTCCTGCACAATGGTGTTGAAATCACAATACTAGGAAATCCAAACCCTTTCATGTATTGCAATAATCTAAGCCCTAAAAAAAATCACAATCCCTAGCAATCATGAAACACTTCCTTCTCAAGCATATGTTGATCCTAAGTTCTTAAAAGCGTCCACCTCAAAATCCAATGACGCTGAGATCAAAATACAAGTGAAAGAACAAGGAGTAGGGGAATATACCTTGAATCGTGCTCTTTGAATTGGAAAGCTACCTTTATCTCCCCACACCTATGGAAAGCCACATATGCCTAAGACCACATCAGATACCGATACTACATTGGTTTGTAAATCAACTACTTTCAAAAAATGGGGAGCCCTTTATGATGAAATGAAAGAAGTTGATCTCCTAAGATGGTTGTACAAAGATGAGGATACAAAAAATGAACAAATTGAAAAATTAGAGATAAAGATACATGTTGAACAGTACGACAAAGTATTTGGTCTTATGAAACAAATGGGATATGATGGTAAAAGTCATCTAGGTTTACAGAAACAAGGTATCTTGGAACCAATACAACCAACTCGTATGCAAAAAGTCCCTAGTTTAGGATATGACGTGCAAAAAGATAAGACCTTGAGTACCGTGTGTACTTCAAGTAAGGAAGTAGAGTCCTCTAATGCTACACAAAAATATGAGAAAAGTGTCGTCAATGACTTCATTGAAATTTATGACTATGATAGTTTCTTTACCCTTGAACCCGATCATAACACTTGTACCCTTGAATCCATTCAAAATATTGACTCAAATCATGACCCTTTACCCCTGGTTCATCCCCAACTCATTGATTGGGATCAAAAGGGACCACCATAGCTAGATGTGTTTCAAAATGATGAGGCAATCATAAAATTTTTGGGAGCACGAGAGGACACACCTCTTGGGGATCATAAAGCAGGTTTCATCATATAACTCAATAGTGCAACTTACTTTGGAGAAGGTGCCAAGCCTTTCAGTTGAAAAATTATTTAAAATATAAATAGGTCTTCTAGTGAAAACTGCTCTGTGGCGCTATTAGACACAGAAAAAGTAAAAATAAAGGACGTATCTGAGGGTAAAAACCTCTCTAAGGCGCTTGAGGATGGAAGGCTTAACACACTTCCTCTAGCACCATATCATGAAAAATCATCTATGTTGGTGGAGAAGAAAATGCCAACAAATTTGGGCACAAAAGAAAAACCAAGGATAATTCATCTAGCACAATCATTAACACCTAAAGAGAGAATAGAGCATATATAGTTTTACAAGGAATGACAAATCAAATTTGCGTGGTCCTATGCAGACATGCCAGGACTTCATCCAGATTTACTAATGCATCAATTGTCTTTTCCATCAGGGGAAAAACCTATTAAGAAAAAGTTGAGAAAAATGCACCCGCATGTCGCTCTATTGGTAAAAGTTGAATTACAAAAGTTGCTAGATGTGGGATTTATAAGACCTGTTGACTATCTGAGTGGATTTCAAACTTAGTACCAATTTCAAAACCTAATGGGAGTGTCTTTTTTTTGCACAGACTTCAAAGATTTAAACATTGCTTATCCTAAAGATGACTTCCCACTTCCAAACATTGACATGATAGTGGATTTAATAGCATGGCACAAAATGTTATCTCTCATGGATGGTTTCTCAAGCTACAATCAAATTAAAATTTCTCCTAAATATCAAATCAAGACAACATTCACTTGTCCTTCGAGTACCTTTTGTTGGAATGCCATGTCCTTCAGGTTGAAGAACGTCAAAGCCACATACTAGCGTGCAATGACCACTATCTTTCATAACATGATGCATACCTATTTGGGAGAATACGTAGATGATTTGTTGGGAAAATCCTACACCAGAGCTAGACATCTAGAGATCATGGACAAAAAATTTCACAAGACTAGAACAATACAAGGTTTGGTTGGATCCAAAGAAATGTGTATTTGGGGTAACCTCTGGGAAACTCCTTAGATACATTGACTCATATAAAGGAATTGAAGTTGGTCATGCAAAATTCAAAGCTATACTTGAAATGTCTCCACCTAAGAATATCAGTCAGTTGTGATCATTGCAAGGAAAACTTCAGTCTATCCATTGTTTTATAGCACAACTCGCAGATAAATGTCAACCATTTCATCACCTATTACGCAAGAATGTTCCATTCATATGGGATGACAAGTGTGAACAAGCCTTTTAGAAAATAAAAGAATATTTGATGACACCACCAGTATTAGTACCTCCTACAGATGACAAGCCTTTACTCCTTTATATATCCACAACCACCACAACACTAGGGGCACTTTTGGCACAACATGACTCTGAAGGATAGGAACTTGTAATCTATTACATTAGTTGTACTCTAGTGGGATATGAGCTCAATTATAGTCATATCGAAAGAGCATGCCTTGCCATAGTTTTTGCCTCATAGAAGTTGTGACATTACATGATTACACACCAGACAAAGCTCATCGCAAATATTGATCCTCTTAAGTACCTCCTGAACAAAGCAACACTCATAGGACGATTGGCTAAATGGGTTATGAATCTTAGTGAGTTTGATATTGAGTACGTGGAAGGAAAAGCAATCAAAGGACAAGCTATAGCAGATCAACTCGCTGATTCTCCTGTGACAAATGATCTTCCTCTTTTTACAGAGTTGCCTAATGAATCAATCTTCAACATGGAATGTACACATCTTTGGAATTTATATTTTTGTTGAAAATTGAGGTGTTTATGTAGCTTAATACGTTGTGAAATTTTATGATTGCTAATCTAAATATGTATTCTTTGTTACAAATTATTTGTGGGTGATTATCTGATTATTTTATTTTATCATTTGTAGAATGAAGACAAAAGCTTGTAGAAGAATTAGACAGGATATTAGAATATACACAACATATACCGTGGAGAAACCTTTTCGGGAAAAAAATCACCAAGAATCAATGCATTATTTAATCTCAGAATAAGATTACAATAATTTCAATCCTTGCTTGAGATGCTTCTTTTGCCTTCAACAAATCTTCTTCACAACCTGCAATAAAACTGATACAAAATCTCTTCAACTTGCTTGAGATAAATAGGAAATAATAAACCTTGTAAACTACAAAGAGTTACAATTACAAAGCTCAAATTTTATCACCAAAAACCTACACCTATCTCTTGTAAGTAGAGTTATACCATGAAGAACAATGCCAAATCAACTCCTTCATCCATTTGGGCGTCCCAAATTAAAGTCATAACTCAACCTTTATTCCAAAGATATCTTCAAAGCTTATCCTCAAAGTTGGCGCCCAAGAATGGGCCCACTTAACTCAGTCTTCTGAAATATCTTAACATGCAAAAGTGTTAACTCCAAGAAGCCAAATTGGGTGCCCAAGGTGGGTCCAAGTCAATCTCTGTTAACTGAAACATATCTCTCCATCATTCATGCAAGAATGATCATCCCCTGTTAACTGAAAGTAGTCACCTGTTATCTATCATGCAACTCAAGTCATTAGTCATGCATTCCAAGTCAACTGAAGTCAACTAGCATTCAACTAAAACTAACTACATACAACTGAAGATAACTGAACTGAACTTCATGCATGTAAACATCAATCCCTAACTTCTAGGATCTTTACATGCATTACAAAAGTGTTATCTTTTACTCCAAATAGTTAACTTAACTCAAGGTGGGTTCCACCTTCCATGTGGGCACCCCATGTGCTCCTATTATTTAGGAACTCATATTCGACGCCCTCACATATCCCTATCATTTAGAATTAATTACAAATGTCAATTAACAATATTATCTCATTCAAATTTAATCTCTTTCTAATCCTAGTGTTTGAGAACACTTTCCAAGGACTTAGGAGATACATGAAATAAATAATGTTTAGGATTGCAATTAAATGGCATCCTATTTCCAACATTCTCCCACTTGACATTATACATTGAAATTATTCTAAACAAGGAATAATTATTATAAATCAAGTACAGGACTCAAGGCCAATGGCCTTCCTGTACCAACTAATCAATCCATGCCAACTTCAAATGCAACCTGCATAATCATGAAGCTCCAAGCAAATGATTAAAACCAAGAGAACTTATTTGTAGGAACTGGTTTCATAAGCTAATCTGCAACATTAATTAAAGTGTCAACTTTCTCAATTAATACCTTCCCACTCTCAACCATTTCTCACACAAAGTGATACTAAACATCAACATGCTTAGTACGAGCATGATACATAGGATTTTTGGCTAAACACATAGCACTTTGACTATCACATTCAAGTTTAACTTACTTGCAATTAAAACCAATACCTTTCCCAAGTCTATGTATCCAAACTACCTCTTTGGAGGCATGTGAAACCGCCGAGTGTGTTGAACTCACGTTCAACCAAGGTGTAGGCTTCTTGGTCTTTACTATTGAAAATAGCTTTTCTTACAAGTAACCATTCCAACATATATATCTTACCATAAGAGAACTCAAGCCTCACCTATTTCTCCACATATCCATGAGGACCTATAACCAACCAATCCATGCCAAACTCCGCAACATAGCACTATCATGAAGTAATCAAGCAAATGATTAATGCACCCAATACATAAGCGAACTACACAAGATCAATGTCAAAGCTCCAATATTGAACATAAACATGACATCCATGATCTAACCATCTCCTACTAGGAGATTACATGCACCATAACATACATCTTGGTCTCAAGAGAACATGTAATATGTCAAACTCTAATCTAGAATCAAGAGTAAACCATGACATAATAGCAACCACTCTAAACCAAGAAAAAACCATATCCCCAATCACATGAATATAAACTTACCAATGA
>VDFB02036879.1:0-18369 GCA_007258455.2 Sequoia sempervirens | reverse complement strand
CAAACTAGGCAAGGGTTGTACCGTAATCCGAAAAAGCAAATAATCTCAAGACCAAACCATGCGAGGCATTAACCATCTCTCTATAAACACATAATCAAAGTCTCAACAATTCATGTACAACCCTTTTAAAATCATGATATCAAAACACTTGCCACATCAAGGGCACATAAAGAGAGAACATCAACTGTCAATAATCTCAAGCCTCTAGAAGCCAAAAGAACGACAATCCACAAACAAGGGTAAAATGAAGCAACAAGAGTTTTTCCCCAATAATTCCAACACAAGGATAAAATTTCCCTCAAATATGAGATTAAATCAGAAAAGCCACGCAAAGAAAGCTTCATCAAACCCCATCCACAAATCAATCAACCCTAAAACAAAAATACAATCCACATATCAACAATGGTGTCACCTAAAAAGGGGAAATACAAAAGAAAATCAACCTTTAATTCAACAAAATCACTCAATATCCAAAAGCCACCAACTAGGCATTCTACGGGAGACTTCAATTTTCTCCTCACAAGAACCCCCTTATAGTGGTACGTAAATCACCTTCAGAAGGATAGCAACATGACAACGACAACAATTATCTATTCACACTTTCAATTAAAAAGAAAACAACCTACTCAGCAAACCAATCAATTACAATCTCAAGGTTCTAAACAACTATCCATATAAGAACTTCATTTATAAAGAACTCGAATTGTCATAAAGTGATCCACTAACTAACAATCCAAATGAAATAATTAAGAATGAAAACTCAATTCAAGGAGCAATTTATTTCGTTGATTCAAGTTTATAAAACTACCATAATGAAGTCAAATAGAGTTTACTACAATACTTAACCATGGCCAAGGATACACAATTCCATAAGAGTTCAGTACAAACACCCATGACATGATACTCAACAATTACTTAATTAGAATTATAAGGAATTCAACAATCTATACTTTTCTACTCTATTTTATTTATTAAATAAATCCTTCTTGACTATCAATTCTCTTTTATTCCTAACTGGCTTTCCTATCTACAAACTACTTCCACATGTTTCACCTTCAGCCATAAAACACCATAATTCTAAGAACTACCAAAGGGACATTTATACCATACTAATTCACATTCTAAGATTTATATGACTTTATATATATTTATATGACTTATGAACAATGCTTAGATGGAGCCTTTGGATGAAGTAGTACAATTGATTTAAATGATAGCGATTTTATATTAAATTATTATATAATATCATTTGACTTATTAAAAGTACAACCTCTATCATATACGCAATCTCAAGCATAAGGAAAAACTTTACAAGCAACAATCTTAGTATTACTCCTAAGAGAAAGTTTGTCGTGCACACATAAGGTATCTGGAAAGAATGTCAACACACTGCCTATGGCCTTAAAAAGGTTATTATGCATGAATAAGAAGAGTAACTATAACCTATTCGAGAGTTTGGAGTTGGGGTAGTCATTTAAACTATATCTCACATGACTTTGTAATCTAATGATACTCTGGAAGGTATGCATGTAGAAAAAAGGAATCAGCGAGATTATTTAATTTTACTACACCTTTGCAAGTCTAAAAGTTGCAGCCGCGGATTGCTAATGGTTTCAAGGAGGCTACTTAATTCTGTACAATGCCTCAACTCTAAATGCTGTAACTGTGGCAAGTTGCCAAGTATATTAGAAAGTGAATATTGGAATTTGGAAATGTCGCCATCTACTAGCACTATTGTCAACTCCCAAATGTGACCCACAAGTCTGAAGGGAAAGAGAGAGGTGAGATGCAATTACGTGACTTAAGAGTAGGAGAAATAATGTACAACTTTTCCTTTTTGAACTAGACACATTTCTGTTTGCTGGCGAGTTTCAGAGACGCACTCAAGTTTGAAGTTTGGAAATTAATCTTCACCACAATCAACGAAATTCTCTCTATTATGTTAGTAATCAAAAATATTTTAATTCCAAGTGCAGGAGCTGCGACAGTTTGTCAGTAGAAACAAGCAGGATGCTTTAAATCTTTAAAATTTTCTATTAAGTTCAAGCGCCGCAGTTGAGACATGAAGATAATGAAATCAGAGAGATTATTTAGAACTTTAAACTTCCTAATATGTTCAAGTGCATGACTGAGACAAGTTGACAAAGAAATTAGAGAGGTTATTTAAACATTTAAACTTCCTATAATGTTCAGGTGCGCGGCTGTGACAGGTGGGTAATGAACTCAGAGAGATTATTTAAACCTTTAAACTTCCCTATTATAATCTTGGATTCCATTATACAACATTAAACTTGCAGGAAAGAGATGTTGCAATGGCGCGCCAAGAGGAGACTGACCCTTATCCTGACAACTATCGATCAAGCTTTTAAAGGAGACATAGAGGAAAATAACTAAAACGCAATCCCCAACATAGTGAATACCAAGCTAGAGGAAATAACCATTGAAATAAATATGCAGCCCACACCACACACATGGGGTAAAAGTTACAAGTCAAAAGTCAAACATGCAGAAGGTTATTCGAATTCCCACAGATTACACATACACTAGGTACCAAATGAAATTCCTCAAATGTTAAATGTAGAGATGAAAAAAAATGCTTATGCTAGATTGCAGATTGACAGAGATAGAACTACATGACAAGTATGCCCGATCGGCATCATTGAAGCTCTGAGGAAACTAAGCTAAGGTGATTTAGGAAAAATTTATCTACAAGTCGACATTGAATTTCTCTAGCGGTGTTTGCATGTTAAGGAAATTCTTTCAAATCGAAGAATTCAAGATATATTAACCATGCGGTTCATGTGATTAAATTTTCTCAGTCGATCTGAAACAATGATAGAGATTGCAAGGGCAGAGAGGGCTACGTTGAAGGCTCTGGAGAAATTTCATCTACAACAAAGAGCAAAGCTATTTAAGCTAGCCGACATGCAACTGCTCTTTTGTTTCCTGACTTGGTGAATGTATTTATTGCCTTCAGTTTTCAAAGACAACTTTTTTCTAGATTCTCACAAAGAAACAATGTATAATGTATAAATCTTAGACAAGCATGCATTTGATTTGCATAGAGAGCAGAAAATGATTAATAAGGAATACACGAGGTGAGAGCATACAATCTAAATAAAGGCGTGGTCGTGGATGGAAGAGAATTCATAGCAACGACTATGGTGTTTGAGAACATAATGGCCCGTAAAGACAGTCATCAAAAATAATGATCTGAGATAATATATTTGCCCCTTAAAAATGTTAAACGTATAAGTTCGTCCAAGTTGGTTACTCACCTTGGCGCCGATGATGCACTCGAGCTCCTAATTGCTCTCGTCCTCTTTGGAAAGGGTTGCAACCGGCCCAACTTTACAGTGTGATCTGGCCCTTGCAGCAACATTGAAACGCAAATCTAGATTCCCATGAACGCTATTAAATTTTACCCTTCTTAAAAAAAATTCCTCCATGGTTTCAAACTGTGATCTGATGCTATAAGATATGTCCCAGTTAAAAGAAAACTAGAACATTGTTCTATCTCCCACAACAAATTGAATTTCTGAATTGATGAAGTCCCCTCCTCCCCCCATCCCCCCGTTGAAACAGCCTCAATCCTCTATATCATCTCTCGTATTTTTTTATTTTTTTATTTTAAATCCTAAAAGATAAATTTTGTACCCAGGAAAACGGTGGATTCATCCCCCAAAACAAAAATCAATTACAATCAATTAAAAACCCCCACAAAAAACAGTAATTTTCCGTCTGTCATTCAATTTGCAGTTATGCATGCTCTGCATGCAAAATCTTTCCATCTTTTTAATTGCTTTTACAATCCGTTTTAAAATCTTATTTCCTATATATAATTCAAAATCATGTTACCTTCCGTATTTAATTAGTTAATTCTAATAATGATATATTCTTCTTTATTTATTCTTTTATCTTAGAAACATTTAATCATGTTATTTAATTTGATAGTTAATAATCAATATCACCTCCTTACCACATAATTCATATAATTTTTATTTTAAATTCTAATTTTATTTAATTTATTTCATAAGCAATTTTAATTTAATAAACTAATTATACCAATCTATTTAAAATATTAATTTCACCTCAAGATGCAATAACATGTTAAACACTGAAAACACAATAACACTTACGCAAAAATCTTCAAGATACAGCGGAGGCCACTCACAGGAGAGAGACTTGAGGTCAGAGAGAGAGGGAGAGAACAGGCTTGGCCGAGGGAGAGGGGATTGAGAGAGAGGGAGGGAGAGATACCTAAGAGAGGGGGAGGTAGAGAGCAAGATTTGAGAGAGAGAAAGAATTGAGAGGTCAAGAGAGAGGGAGACTTGACGGGGAGAGAGGGAGAGAGAAACTTGATAGGGAGAGAGGGATTGAGAGAGAGAGAGAGAGTGGGGGGAAGGGATTTGAGAGTGAGAGAGAGAGTTAAAGAGTTGGGAGAGAGGGAGAGAGAGATAGAGAGAGAGGGGGGAGAGGGAGAGGGAGAGAAAGACTTGAGAGGGAGATAGAGTGGGAGAGAGACTTGAGAGAGAGATGCATAAGAGAGAGAGGGTGGGAGCAAGGGAGAGAGGGGGGGAAAGAGTTATCTAGTTAGGGTGGGAGGGAGAGACCTAAAAGAGAGAGAGACAAGGAGTGGGAAAAACCTAAGAGAGAGAAAGTGGGATAGACCTGAGAGATCTCATCCATGCAGCTTATTTTAATGTGAGGTGAAGAATGTTTTATTGTTTCAATTGTGCCTACTCATTTTAATGATTTGAAAAAGAGAGATACAAATGATGTTGGTAAGATTGCAGGCCTCAATTTCATGCAAACAATTATTGAGCCAATGGCCATAGCTATAACTTATGGCTTTCATGATGTATTCACTAGAGAAAGAAGCATTCTTTTCTTCAATTTGGATGGAGGTATGTTTGATGTATTGATTCTTTCAGTTCGAAAGGGTAATATTTCTATGAAAGCCATTAGATAGGATATGCATTTGGGAGGTTAGGATTTTGATAACAAAATGCTTAATTAATGTGTTCAAAAGTTCAATACAAAATACAAGTTGTATATCAATAGTAGTGCCAAAGCTTGAGAGTGAGAGAACATATTATATATTATATATTATATATTATATTTAATAATAATAATATATAAAATATATATTATATATTATACATTATATAATATCTATTTTATACTAAATAGTATATAAATAACATATTATATATTATTGTATACATCTAAAATTGGTTTGGAAAATATTAATTAAATATTGATTATTTAATTAATAAAAATATTTATTTCCTCTACTGTATAAATAAATTGCAATGTTTATTTATATAGTTCATATTTCTTAATTCTTCTTATGTAAACCACTTTCTTCATGATTTAATTAAATGGACAAATTTAACTAATTTTTTTTATTTGATTAATTCCCTTTTCATTAAATTTGAATTTTTAATTCGAATTTCGTCACATTTCACCATATTCTTCAAACCTCCTTCCACATCATCTTCCAACTCACCATGTCTCACATGAAAATAATTATTTCTAATTTCTAAAATGGGTATTTACCCTCAAAAAACTCAACAAGCTTAGAGACACATGGCTTCTTCTTTCCATTCATTCCTTTCTATACTTGGCAATATTGTTCTATTAAAGGGGACAACTTCGTTAATTCTCTCTAACCTCCTCATTTCTCACCGTTGATCTCTCCAGACTTAATCATGATCGTCCATTGCTTCCAACTCACCTGATGCCTTGGTGAAATCTATAAATAGAGGATCATTTACAACTTTTTCATAGGAGAACATAGCATACAATTACTCTTTAGAATTCATCTTAGCATTTGAGAGCTTAGTTTACATTTTAATTCAGCATTTAGAATAAGTTTAGCAAGTAAATTAGAGTCATGGTTGCATTATTAGATGCATCTTAGTTTGCATATATTGTTTAGAATAATTCTCACAACATCTCCATTATTTTAATTTCAGCATTGCATCCTTCCATTAGCATTCTATATAAAAAAATTCACCATTTAGCATATCATTTAGTCCATTATCAATCAAAAACATCAAAATCATGTGGGTGTGGATATAGTTTTTGCATTCCAGTTTAATGACTACTCATTTCTTAGGTGTCATCCCTGTAATTCAGTGCATAATTAAGATCTAAGAGCACTATTGTCAAGATCCTTAAGAATAGAGGAAGATGGAATGGATTTAAGGAATCATTTAATTGAATTGTTTTTGTTAATTTATATTTCCTTAATATAATACATTGCATCTATTGTGTGTTGTTGATTACTTTAATTCACATATTTTCTTACACACAATTATATATACTATATATTATATCATAATTTGTAATATATAATATATTATGATATATCAATATATGATACATTTATTATATATTAATAATACATAATATTATTTTTACGCATCTTATTTGGTTTATAAAAATTGAACACTAACAAATATCCCTTTATAATGGATATCCATTACAAACATATATTTGTTATTTATTGTATAGGTTTTGAAGCTTCCCCTATGCATACAAATTAATAGATAATATAAATTATATACTATATAATATATACCTTAAGTAATAAGAATAATATTAATAGATATAATAAATATATATAATAATATTAATATATATTAACTTATATAACTTAAAAGGGGGAGAGAGATAGAGGGACTTGATAGAAAGAGAGAGAGAGAGAGAGGAGGAGAGGGGGAGAGAGGGGAGAGGTAGAGATAGAGAGAGAGAAGAGAGAGAGGAGTGGGAGAGAGAGAGAGAGAGAGGAGAGGAGCACAGGAGGGAGAGGTGTGGAAGAGGGAGAGACCTGAGAGAGAGAAACTTGAGAGGGAGAGAGGAGAGAACAAGTTATTTATATATAATATAAAATATGGGTATGTCTTGAGATCATGATGGGCCAATAAGTGGGGATATGATGGGTATGCATAAGTATGTCCTTGCCATTTTTCCCAAAATTGATGAAATGAAAAGGTTTAAAGATATTCTCACTTTCCGCGATATAATTATACTACTTTGAATTTAATAAATAATTATTATTCATTTTCTATTTTAATTACGACTAAAGTCCTCATTGATAGGTTGATTGAAAACCATCTATAGCTTTCAAATAGTATCGAATTTTTGAATCCAAACATGCATCACATTCTATGCTTTGAATACTATAGGATTAAAAACAAAAAATGAATTTCATGAATTTTTGAAGTTAAGGATGATTAGGACATATGAGTTTTATATATTTTTAAAAGTTGTAAGTAAAAAAATCATAATTAATTATTTAATTGAAAAAACTACAAAAAATATGCATCACATGGGACATGAGTCCTCTACTTATATCTAAAATCTTATAAAAAATATTATCATTTTATTTTGTTAAGGTGAGTGAGATGACACCTACTTCTTATTTTTTCCACGAAATTTAAGTACTCTGCATTGAAATTTCAAATTTTCACCAAAAATATTTTTTTTTTCTAAATAAACCTAGTAGTTTAGAAACTACATTCAATTTTCTATAGATTCTATTCTTACATTTTTTTGAAATAATATAGATAACTTATTCAAATTTTTACATCAAGTTGCCTAGCTCTAATTTTTCTAATTTTTTTGCCACTTAAGGGCCTTTTTTTTCTATGATGATCTTACACATACCCATATATCATGATATAATATATTAATAATATTATTCTAATAATAATTCTTAAAACTTAAGTACATATCCAATTTTTTTCTATAAGTTAAAAAGATAGAAGCATGCATGAGCAGTGAAAGGTTATATATTTTGCAAAACATAAAAGATGTTCGCTCGGAATGGATATCTATTTTGAAATAGATACTTGTTTACTGAGTTATTAAAAAAAAAAATGGGACCCTTTTGAGCATTCCAATGCTCCCCACATTCCTTCTATCACTGAATTCTCATGCTTTTTGTCTTTATCAAATAAAATTCAGCTTTTGAAAGATTCTTTTACTCGTTATTAACTTTTACAATCATGTGTGTGTGATTTTTGTTTTTGCAATGGGGAGTTGTAGTCGTCATAAGAGAAAAGGAAAGAGGAAACTAAAAATAGATCAAATTGAAGCATATAGAGAATAAGATAGATAAAGTCATAGGAAAACAAGACAAGGCATGACAAATACTCAAGTTGAAGCTTCTTTCACACTGTTAAATGTTAATTCAAGTGAATATGAAATAGAATTTGAAAATATTGAACATCATATTGAAATTGAAAATGTGGAAATTGAAAATAAAAATGTGAACCAACATTGAAAATGAAAATGTTATTGAAAATTAAATTGTTATTGAAAATGAAAATATTGTTGAAAATGTTGAAAATATTAAAAATTAAAATGTTAATAACATTGAACTTGAAAATGAATTTTTTTTAATTGTTATTGAAACTATTGAAAATGAACCTTATGTAAAATCTAATTAGATGAGAACCCCTAAATGGTTGCTTGAAATAGATGAGAACATAATAGATAATCTTCAAGGAAAATTGTCACCATGAATGGTTCGGTTGTGGGCTACTAATATTTTCAATGAATACTTTTACAATACTTGAAATTAACTAAACAATGTCAATTTTTTGTGCAATTGCAAAAAGTATTACAAAATGATACCATTATTAAGAAAATTGAAGATTCGTGTCACCAAAAAATTAGAAAAAAATAGTATTATTGTAAAAAATATTTTTAATGCTCTAACTTCTATTGGAAACACTAGTAAGGAATAAGATAAAAGGGATGCTTGTAGAGTGATCACAACCTCACTAGTAGACCATCATTTGAGAAAGACTCATTTAATGAGACAAACTTGTATTGATTTTAATATAAATCGTAAAACATTGAATAGATCACTCTCAAAAAGAGAAAGACTTGATAGTCCTCTTCAAACTGATATGTGGTATTTTAGTGGGAAGCTTCTACATGTTGATAAGAAGCTAACTGATAATGTAATAATGCAAATTGAACAATTTTGGAACACTCACTATAGAGTATCACCGAATATAAAGGATATTTAAAGTTATGAATTGGTAATTGAGATTACACACTGCATCCTAAACATTTCTTGGAACGTAACCAAAAAATTTTGTACAATTTTTTTTATCAAGAACATCCAAATTTACAAATCTCACAAAGGGCTTTCAAGTCCTTCAAGCCATTTCATTGTGTACCTATTAATGTTTGTAATACATGTTGTTGTAGATACCATGTTGAGTTTTCAATGTATCATGATTTATTATGCCATATTCATTCTACTATGCATACTAATGAAATGTTGTAGGAGTGTCATGCAATGCAACTTCTGAAGTCATCTAGGGAATTATTAGATTCATTTTTTAATTCATTAGAGGTGATGGTTGCTTATTTTATAGATACGATTATTTAAATGAAACATGTTTGCAGTGTGGTGGCTTATTGAAGTTTGTAACATGCATTCATGAGGGCAAAAAACATAAATTTAGTAACAATATTTTTGAGAAAAAAAGGTTTGAGACACCCAAATACACATTGAAGAGTGGAGGTGAAGGTTCTAGATGATAGTTGGTTACAAGAGAGGTAAGTATTGCTGATTTTATTTATGATTTTAAGAAAAAAAAATTATGTAAGTATGCAAGGCATAGCCATAGGTCATGGTGATTGGATCAGTAATTCATGATGTGTAAGGACTCTTTCTCTATTGGAACTATTGTATTCGTAGTTGATTTTTCTGAAAATGACACATTGCAACCACTGAGTAAAGTATAATCACAATATTATAATTATACTCAAATCACTATTTTTGTTCACATAACATATACACATGCCCCTGATAGTATAGAAGAGGACAAGAAGATAATCAAGAAGTACCATTTTTACATGAGTGATGATAGCTCTCATTCATCTAAGTTTGTACAACATTGTATTGAAATTTTTTTGAGTTCTTGCAAGAAAAATATATTGCAATGGGTCAACATCTCATTTGGTCAGATAACTGCATAGGAAAATTCAAGAATGCTCGCATGTTTTATTGGTTGAATCTGATGCATATAGAGAGGGTTGTACCGTATATTTGGATTTTTTTTAAGACGGGCATGGAAAAGGCGAGCATGATGGCACAAGTGCCTGTGTGAAGAGATATTTAGTTAAGGAACAAATGAATATCAAAGGTGGTGCAACATTTAGTGATGTGCATTCTATTGTTGATTAGTGTACTTATGCATATCATAAGGAGGGACACTTGATTCAAAAGTGTCTAGGTTCTTTTGGTTAGTTGACAAGGGCACAGTGGGAGATAAATTAGAATGTCAAAAAATTATATATTTTTCAAAGATGAATTCATTTTGAAGCTCAAATGTGGGTGCATGGACCATATGGACATGAGAGTTGGATTACTTTTGTTAGAATTGTATGCAGTGTGATTAGGATCAATGCAAGTCAAGTGAGTGGGTAGATACATAGATTCCACAGTACCTAACCCCTTTATCTATTCCACAATCCTCTTTGGAAGATGAAATGGAAAATTCACTTGAATACAAACATCTTTGAGATCTTGTACAACTAGAAGATGTCTATGTAGTTGTAGTACCATAGGGGAATGAAGAGGGATCAAACTATTGGATGGAAAGATGTGTATGGGGAAAGAAAAATTTAACACAAGTAATGACATGATGATGGGTTCTTGTATCCTATAGGTCCAGTTGTTGTTTCTGGAGCTTACTTGCATTACCATTTCATCATCATTTAAGTTGTTTAGAATAATATAGATTTGTTATTCTAAGAATCTTTTCTTGTTTTCATTATTATTTCATCATCATTTAGGTTGTTTAGAATAATATAGATTTGTTATTCTAAGTGTATTTAGTTGTTGATAAAAACTTATGATCATAGAGGTTCAGTTGTTGTTTCTAGATCTTGGTTGCAAAAATATATGATTAGAAAGAATGGCCTACTTGCATTTGAATACTATGAGAAACACAAAACCATTCTCATGTATTCATACCTTGTTATAGCAAAAAATGCTAAGTTATTGAGACATAATGCTAGACCAAAAAAAAATGAACTATGGACAATTAATAGTGTTGATCATGAAGCATTACTCGATACTCTGAAGATAAGAGATGACCCTTTAGAAACACTTGAGTAGAAAATCATTTGTTGTATGGGACATGTATGTTATTTCTCATCTTATTTTCATATTATTTATTTGCTAAAGCTCATTATTTAGGTTATTTAAAATAATATAGATATGTTATTCTAAGTATCTTTTCTAGTTTGCATTACCATTTCATTATCATTTAGGTTGTTCTGAATAATATAGATTTGCTATTTTAAGCATCTTTTCTATTGTGATCATATAGATTTGTCATTCTAAGTATATTGTGATGTTCATAGCATGATGGATCATGGAGTTGTTGCAACAATAGCTATCTCTAAACCTTTGGCTACAGGTGCTTTGATTTTCTTTGATTATCATTTAGGTTGTTTAGAATAATATATATTTGTCATTCTAAGTATATTGTGATGTTCTTTGATGATTCTTTTATGTCATTTAAAATTTCTATCTTGATGGTTACTATAGGTGCTTGTCACTCCAAAATATCAATGTGCTACTATTGTGGAAGGGTGTGATGATTATTTGTTTGTGATTATTTTGTTATATGCCATTCCAAAATTTTCAATTTTTATGAGTGAAGAGAGGAGGACTCGTAGGAAAATTCAAAAGAAAAAAGAATCAACAAAAACTCCATCCAACTAATTGTGAAGACAATGCGTGATCTATTTCCTTCCTCTAATGGGAAATGACTATGTATTAGGATTGTTTGTTGTATGCCTTCATGGAATTTTGTAAATCCTATATTTGATAGAAATTCTTCAATGATGATATCATGCATATTGTTTAAATTGTATCTTGAATGTTGTAGGCATGGGTTTTGATTATGACTTGTGAGTTATGACTTGTGTGTATTTAAGTGTATACTTTACAACTTATGTGTATCCTTTATGACTTATGAGTATTCCAATGTATAGTTTATGACTTATGTGTTTTCATGCATATAATTTGTATTCATATGTGTACATCATGAGTTACATGTATTTGAGTAAATTATTTACTTATTTAGTTATGCACAAGGAGAAGAATGAACCCTAAACCTCTTTGCACCTTTACACTACATCCATCTAACCCTTCTCTATTAATTAAAAACTCAACACCACAGGAAAACACCTTACAAATATAAAAAACTGAGAGAGGTTGTTGTAGAGGGGCCCTAAATGATCCCATAGCCTCAGACATATTTTTTCTAGGAAACATGATTTATGAGTAACAACTCATCAAAGCTTGTTGTCTTTTTACACTATGGACTCTTGAGGGATTGAGCCGGTTGAATGTAGCTTAGAATGATTCAGGATGTTTGGGTGCTAAAAAGGATCATACCTAGCCTAAACCTACCCATCCAAACATGTTGGAAAAGTTCATTTGGTAACATGAGTTGAAAAATGAAAGTGACACCCCTTTTCAACTTTAGACTGCATCCATCTAACACTTTTTCTATCAACTGAAAATTCATCACTATTGGAAAATGCCTTCGAAGTATCAAAAACTAAGAGAGGTTATTGTAGAGAGGTCCTATTTGATCACATAGCCTTAGATGGGTTTTTCTTAGGTGACATGGTTTTTGAGTAACAACTTGTCAAAGATTGCTACCTTTTTGCACTTTGGACTCTTAAGGGATTGAGTCAGATGAATGTAGCTCGAAATGACTTAGTATGTTTGGGTGTGAAAGATGACCATTCTTAGCCTAAACATACCCATTTGGATTTGTTGGAACAGTCCATTTGGTCACATGAGTTGTAGAATTAAAGTTACACCCCTTTGCAACTTTACACTACATCTATCTGACACTTTTTCTATCAACTAAAAAGTCATCACCACTAGAAAATTCTTTTGAGATATAAAAAATTGAGAGATGTTATTGTAAAGGGTCCCAACATGATCCTGTAGCCTCAAAAAAATGTTTTTAAGTGTCACAGTTGGGTATGTGCAGGATCATCATGGAAAAAATAGGCCCTTAAGTGGCAAAAAATTTAGAAAAATTAGAGTTAGAAAACTTGACATAAAAATTTGAATAAGTTATCTATATTATTTCAAAAATATGTAAGAATAGAATTTGTATCAAATTAAATATAGTTTCTAAACTACTAGGTATATTTAAACAAACAAAAAAAAATTATTTGGTGGAAATTTGAAATTTCAATGCAGTAGTACTTAAATTTCAAGGAAAAAATAAGTAGGTGTCTGTCTGACCATCCTAGCCACAATAAAATGATAATATTTTTTATAGGATTTTAGAAATAAATAGAGGATTCATGTCTGGATGTGATGTATATTTTTTTGTAATTTTTTTCCAAGTATTTAATAATTAATTATGAATTTTTTATTACAAGTTTTAAAAAATATAAAAACTTGTATGCCTAACCACCTTAACTTGGTCAAAACTTCATGAAATTTGTTTTTTCTTTTTCCTAATCCTATAATTATGCAAAGCATACAATGTGATGCATGTTTTGGTTAAAAAAATGTGGTACCATTTAGAAAGCTATAGATATTTTTTTCAACTTGACCTATCAATAAGGACTTTAGTCACAATTCAAATAAAAATGAATAATAATTATTTATTAAATTCCGCGATAAAAGAATAATTTATATTGGTGGAAGAAATTTGAGAATCTACTTTAAAACCTTTTTATTTCATCAATTTTGGGTAAAAAATATGCGTGACCACATACCTACAAATACCCATCATATTGTGACTTTTTGTCCCATCATGATCTTGCACATACCCAGTTTTTAAGTAACATCTCATCAAACATTGCTTCCTTTCTGCACTTTTAACTCTTAAGGGATTGAGTTGGTTGAACGTAGCTCAAAATGATTCAGCGTTTTTGGGTATGAAAAAGGACCATGCTAGCTTAAGCATACCCATCCGGACGTGTTGGAACAGTTTGTTTTGTCGCAAGAGTTGTAGAACAAAAGTTACACCACTTTGCAACTTTACACTACATCCATCTAACACTTTTTCAATCAACTAAAAAGTCGTCACCACTGAAAAACACCTTTGAGATATCAAAAATTGAGATAGGGGTATGTCTAGGATCATGATGGGCCAAAAAGTGGTGATATGATGGGTATGTGTAGGGTATGTGGCTGAGGACTTTTCTTACTAAAAAATGATGAAACAAAAAGGGGTCTTTAAAGGAGATTCTCATATTTCCACCACTATAAATTATGCTTTACTTTGAATATAATAAATAATTATTATTCATTTTCTATTTGAATTACAAATAAAATCTTGATTGATAGGCTGATTAAAAAGCATCTATAACTTTCAAATGGTATCACATTTTTTGAATTGAAACATGTGTCAAATCCTATGCTTCGCATACTATAGGATTAGAAAAATTGAATTTCATGAAGTTTTCACCAGAGTTAAGGTGGTTAGACATATGAGTTTTTTTTATATTTTTTGAAGTTCTAATAAAATCATAATTAATTATTACTTAGAAAAAATTACAAAAAAATATGCATCACATGAGGGACATGGAATTACTCTACTTATATCCTAAAAGATTATAAAAATATTATCATTTATTGGTTAGGGTGAGAATTATGGAACCATTACTTCATATTTTCCCTAAAATTTAGAATACTCTTGAAATTTCAAATTTTTCAAATTGATTTTTTTTAATAAACCTAGTAGTTTAGAAACTACATTCAATTTTCTACAAATTCTATTCTTACATATTTTTGAAATAATATAGATAACTTATTCAAATTTTTATGTCAAGTTGCCTAACTCTAATTTTTCTAAATTTTTTGCCACTTAAGGGCCTACTATTTTCTATGATGATCTTGCACATACCCATAGGTTATTGTAGAAGGGCCTAATGCAATCCTTTAACCTCAAATGAAAAGTTTCTAAGTTTTATGATTTCTGAGTAATAGCTCATCAATGTTTGTTGCCTTTTGCACTTTGGACTTTTAAGGGATTGAGTCAGTTGAATGTAGCTCAGAATGATTTGACGTGTTTGGGTGAAAAAGAGGACCATGTATAGCCTAAACGTACCCATTTGGACATGTTAGAAAAGTCTATTTTATCACATGAGTTGTAGAGAAAAAGTTACACCCCTTTGCAACTTTACACTACATCCGTCTGACACTTTTTCCATTAACTAAAAATTCATCACCACTAGAAAACATTTTCAAAACATCAAAAACTAAGATAGGCTATTGTACTAGGGCACAACACAATCCTATATCCTCAGACAAAAATTTTTCAAGTGTCATGGTTTCTAAGTAATAGCTTGTCAAAGATTACTGCCCTTTTACACTTTGGATTCTTAAGAGATTGAGTCGGTTGAACATAGCTTAGAATGATTCAGCATGTTTGAGTGTGAAAGAGGACCATTCCTAACCTAAACGTACCCCTCTAGACATGTTGGAATAGTCTATTTGGTCACATGAGTTGTAGAATGAAAGTTACACCCTTTTGCAAGTTTACATTTCATCCATCTAACCCTTTTTCCATCAACTAAAAACTCGACACCATGGGAAAATGCCTAAGAGATATAAAAAATCAAGAGATTTTGTTATAGAGAAGCTCAATGTGATCCCGTAGCCTTAGATGGATTGTTTCTAGGTGACATGGTTTCTGAGTAACAACTCGACAAAGATTGTTTGCTTTTTGTACTTTGGACTCTTAAGTGATATAGTCAATCCAACATAGCTCGAACTATTTCAGCATGTTTGGGTTCAAAACAAGAGCATGCCTAGGAAATACATACCCATCTAGAGGTGTTGGAACTATTTTTAGAGCAGAATAACCTCCTTTTTATTGAAGATAAAATCTTCTTCTTATCTTTTCATTCCTTTTCTAAGTGGTTAATTTTAGTCTTTAGTTGTTTTGCTTCAATTTCAATTCTTTGAACAACATCCCTTTGTTTGATAAAGTTTTCAACACTTAGGACAAGAACTTCATTTGTTCAAATCCACCTATAACATCATCTTTCACTTTCTTTTCCCACACAAATTCTTACCAAATGCAAAACCTCAATTGTTTTAGGTTGAATGACATATATAACAACAATTGTGATATAGAAAGTTTCGTGTGGGTCAAGGTTGATTAACATATATGTCAATATCATATGAGTGTTATTGATTTTTTGTGAAGTGTGCATTATGACTAGTGTGCATCAAGCCTATATGATATGCCTAGTTTGCATATTCATGCCTTATGGTTACAAAGATTCATTTTTGTGCATTATGATAATACAAATTACATGTGGAAGGTCAAATAACATACATGTCATGGATTTTATTTGGTTTGTTTAATGGTTGTATCACACTCATATGGTGAGTGAATATAGTGTTTGTGCATGCATCATGGTTGAGTGATGTCTTAATTATTAATCATGATTATTTTATATATTTTACATGAACAATCTAATGAACATGTATCTTGTTCAGTTGTAAGGATTTTGTTCGAAGGTTGCATCAAACCCCTATGGTGTACATAATGTTCTTGTTTATGTATTATGGTTGAAAGATAGTGATTCTTATTCATGATGATTTTATACCTTTTGCATGTTATTAAGCTTGAAGGTTGAATGGAATGAATGTTGCATTTAGTTGTAATGGTTTTGTTTGATGGTTGCATCACTCATGGCTTGTATAGAGCGTTTAGAACCATTCAGTGACATTGATTTTTATCAAGATGATTATATTACTTTGGAATGAACACTGTAATGACATATATTTCATTAAGTTGTATATATTTGTTTCAATATTTTAATCAATCAAAAGTGTTAATGCCATAAGACTATCATAAAAAACTCTTTTTATCATTTTTGTCTTTTCTATGAGACCACAATTCTTTGAGGCATATTTTCAAGCAGTTCTTCTTAACAAATATTATATAGTGCTTCTCATACCATTTTTCATTAATTTTAACTTCTTTTGAAAAAAAATCAGCTGCCCACTTCATTACAGGAGTTCAAAAAACAAAATAAGGTCAAATGTAAATTCATTCAAGAGAGCTTAACATCATGTGTATTTTTAAATTGAGTGTTTGATAAAAATGTTTTGGTAGACTTGTATGAAAAATGTGGTACAATAGAAAAGGTAGTGAATTGTTTGGAAAAACACCCCAAACAAATGTGTTCTCATGGAATGTAATGTATGTGAACTTTAATATGAATGAACTCTAAGGGTCGATGGAGGATCATTGGGCTCCAAACTAGGCCCTTAAGTGGAAATAAATATTCAGGAAAATAGAGTTTGAAAATTTTACATAAAAAATTGAATAAGTTATTATAATAATTTGAAAAATATGTAAGAAAAAAAATTGTAGAAAACTAAATTTATTTTCTAAGATACTATTCCTTATTTGGAAAAAAGTAAACATATTTGGTAAAAATTTGAAATTTCAATTCATTAGTACTACATTTTTAGGAAAAAATAAAAAGCGGGTATATGTTTGACCAATAAGTATAAGATTTTTTTTTATTTTTATTTTTGAATCTTTCAATATAAGTAGAGGACACATGCTTGGATGTGCCACATTTTTTTGTTTTTTTTGTTTTTGCAAGTAAATAACTAGTTATGATTTTTTTATTAAAACTTTTTAAAATATTAAAACTTGTTTGTCTAACCACCATGACTTGGTCAAAAATCTATGAAATTCATTTTTTATTTTTCTTAACCTTTAGTATGGGAAGCAAATAATGTGTCACATCTTTAAGATTCAAAAATATGTGAAATCATTTAAGAATTATATATATTTTTCAATTAGCCTATCAATAAGGACTTTAGTCAGAATATATGTAGAAAATTAGTAATAATTATCTTTTTAATTACAATAAGGCATATCATATATTTTTGTAAAGCTAACAATTTTTTTTAATAAACCCTTTTCATTTCATCAAATTTAGATAAAAAAGTTGTCAGCTAGTTTTTCGTCATATCACCACTTTTTGGACATCCATGATCCAACAATCACCCCTAACATAGATGGATTACCAATTGTAATCCAAAAGTTATATTAAAATAAAATTTTGTTAATCTATAACATGTTATTGTTCATAACTTTAAACCATTCTAAAATAATTATACATTCTGTTTGGAAGATTCAAAGTAGAAAGACATGCACACAAGGAACAAATTAGATTGAATATCAATTCTTATATATCAAAATGTAGAATAATTGTGTTTGTGCATATACAAATTTGGCATATATGCCTACTTAGAACAAGTTTTACAACTTTTACAAATTGTGGTATATATGCCATCTCAAGATCTATCAA
>VDFB02036878.1:0-11519 GCA_007258455.2 Sequoia sempervirens | reverse complement strand
GTCAGAAACTCAAATTTGCAGCTCAAGATCAGATGGTGACCAGAAGAGCGTGAATTTTGTGCCAAGTTTGCAGCCAAGTTTCAAAGAAATGATAAAGCATCGATTTCAACAAGAAATTGCGCCCAAAATGCCTCTCTACGTTTTTTTAAAAAACGTCATACTGCAGATTCGCCCAAAATAAACCAGATTCGAACTTCTTCATGACAGAAAATACACAAAAATAACAAGTTCATGACTTCAAGATGACAATGGCGGCCAAGAAAAGACCAGATTCGAGCTCTTTAATGGTGAAAAAACCAGAAATATCAGCAAGTGCGGCTAGGGTTTGAGGATCGCCAAGAATGGAGAAAATACAAATGAAATGTCTTTTGCTTCTTTTTAGGGTTCGAACCCTAAATGAGTTCGACCTTTCTTGCCTTTTATTTAAGCTTTATTCATCCTCCTCAAGCCGTTTTTTCTCTAAGGCTTTGCAAGTTTAAAGCTTAGAGTCTTTTTTAAAATTTTTGCATTTAAATTCAAATATCAATCTTTATTAAAAATGATTTATTAATCTTTTTTAATAAATGATTATATAAAAATGCAAAGTTTAAAGCTTAGGAAGTTTGTTTTAATTTTTGCATTTTAAAATTTAATGCAATCTTTATTAAGTACTGATTGACAAATCATTTTAATAAATGATTTTATTAAAATGCAAAGTTAGTGCTTAAGTCTATTTTAATTTTTGCATTTTAAAAGCAGATGTAAATCTTTATTAAAATGATTTATTAATCATCTTTAATAAATGATATTTAAATGCAGAATTAAATTTGACCTTGCTAGGTGGTATTCCAACTTGCACTTTAAAAAATTGTAAAACTTTATTTTTAAAAGTGATAAATTATAAATCACTTTTGAAAAATAAATGTTATTAATGCAAGTTGAAGATATTTGATGTATTCTTTAAAAAAAAAAAAAAAAACCTAGTCAAGAGGAGCCTTTAAGTGGAGCATTAAATCTTGGAGATATGACAATCTGTTTATGTCAAGTGGAGGTTTTGAGTTGCTGGATTCAGGGGAGGAGTTTTTGACTAATGGGACACCTTTTTTGGAGTCTTTTGAGTCCTCTTTGTGAGGATTTTTGTTCCTATCTGGGTTTGGAAGACTTTTTCCTGTTTTGGGTAAGTTGATAAGTTTGAGAGCCTTCTTTTAGCGCTTTTTTACCAAATCCGACCCCTTATCCAAGGTGGGCCCCTTTTTCTAGGGTTAGGGTGGAGAGTTTGAGCTTATTTATTCTCTTCCTCATTTCTATTTTAAGGATGCAAAATTCTGGAGTGGAAGAGACTTTGTACTTTCTGGAGGACATGGTGCTATTTTGTTCCAAGCTTTGTATCAGACTTTGGAGTATGCATTTCCAAGGCCTTTGAGAGCCTTTATACAACATCTTTGATCTATTTTTGGTGTCATATTTGTATGCAGATTGGTGATTGATCTTTCTTTTTTGTGTCTCTTATCTGAAACCTTTTAAGTTTGTCTCATTTTGGCATCTTTGTGACTAGGAATTCTCTTCACAGGTCAGGGGTTGTATTAATTTCTAGATGTATTTACTGTGATTAACATCCTTTAAATATTATTATGATTTCAAATCTTCCTTTGAAATATTTATGTGTTGAGGGTTTTACCAGTTATTGCATCATTATTAATGGCTGTGGGTTCATTCTGTGCTAAGGAAAGTGATTTTGGTGTATCACCCATTAATTAGTTTCAATCTTCAAGTTCTTTTTATCTCTTTTCTTCCCCTTTTTCCCCTAAAATCTTTAGGTTTGAAGAGCAAAAAATAGTTTTTTTATTCAACAAGAACCGGCCTAGAATCCGGAGGTCTCATTTTCAATATTGCATATCCCACATGTAGAATTTGAGTCCCATGTTATGCCAGATTGCTGAGCTTGAAAATCTTAGTAGGGTGCAAATTTGGTGCATGAATTACCTAAAAGTAAGTCGAATCTGGCAAACCCCCATGCCCTAACATTCAAATGACTTCTTCTTTTGCATTATGTGTTTGAAGATTTAGACTGTGGAAGCTTTAAAATCATTGAAGATCCGGGGCTGCAAAGTTTCTCAAGTCTTATCTTCATTCAAAAGTCAAAATATCAACAAAACTCATTTTTCGCACCCGTAACCAAAGTTTCTCGAAAAGCCGTGACACCTATAGGAAGTCAAAGTGCGCACGGTGGAAGCTCCGTGACCTTTCGCGAAAATTTGTAGGTTTAGTGATCATTCACCATGAGTGGCGACGAGCTCCACTTCTAGGCCCGCTATGTGTTTACATTTTCATACCCTTTACTAAAACAAATCACCTCGGCTTTGCTGTATCCAGGGATCGGATTCGCTTCTTAGAATGGCTTAATGAGTCCCTCTCCAAGCTTGAAAATAAACATCAACCGTGGTTTCCGTATAACTTCCATCTCCTTCATTTCAAGTGCACACTTCAAGTTTCATTCATTTTTGTTTAGCTTTACATTCATTTCTAGTTCATTGTTACATTACACAATGTGTTTTCAAACATCACTTATTTCTTAGTTTTTTCATTTATAATCAATCATTTAGATCACTTAATTGCATTTAGATCATTTCACTTAGGCATAATAACATCCTACATTACATAATTTGAATGAACCCTTCAACATTTTTGGCCCTACTCTCTCCTTTTAGGTGAAAAACCCTAGAAGAGCTAGAAAGGTGTGGTGCCAAAAATCTATGGTTTAGAGTCTAAATATCCTTAGATTTTAATAACTCCCCCATCTCTATGGTTTAGTTGATCAATTCTATTAGACTCAATGACCAAGTAAAACATGACACCTCGAGCTACATATTATGGCTAATCCCAAATAAGGATTGGAAAAATCTTTCTCACTTATTATTGGCATTAACTATATCTAGATGTTATTCCCTTCTTTCTCCTCACCTTGCACATCCTCCAAATCACTAGGTTCATCCTTTTGGATGATCCATATCCTTTGATAAGCTTCCATCACATCCATTCTCTATAACATTCTCCTTAGTGATTTTCTAACTCTATCTAACATCCAAGCCACATTGACAATCCCAACTCAACCCACACTAAAAATTATTCTAGATGGCATTGTTAACTATAGGTTAACAATCTCTATAGGCTTGGGTATAGTTAAAACCACGAAGAGATTGAATTTATTGAGATCTTTAGGTGATCAATTATACACATAAAGTACACCTTCATCTAATAATAATTGATGTAGGGTAAGGTTCAAGTGTCTAATGAAGGACTATAAAATAATCAATTTTCATCAAATAAATATACAAAAGACAAGAATATAAACAAAATATAAGGTCTCAATAAATTCCTATATTATCATGGGAATATTTATTACAAATTTGTGCACATGCTTGAAACTTGGTACAAGGCCAACTATCAAAGGTCCAAATTTCCTTACAATTTTTTAATGATCAAATTTTTCCTATTATGAGTAATGCCTTGCAAAGAGGTGTCTAAAAACACATCTAGGAAAATAATAACCCATTGCAATCTTTGATGGAAATGACCTTCGCTTGCTAGCACAATATTCTAGATTCTTAATGACCCATTAAAGGAAGAATAAAATTTAGTTATGTCGAGAGGTGTTCCTACAATGGCATCACGGGTGAAAAGAGCCTTTGTCCATTTTTGAAGCGGCATTTATTTTGACATTCTCCTGCCTTCATGGATCCTGTTGAAGCGTTGATCCTACTAAAACGTTTGCGATAAATGAAAAGACGTAACTGACGTGATCAAAGTGGTAGGAAGAGAAAGCGGTGCCAAAATGTAACGTTAAAAATCTCTTCATCAAGAAACTATTGTTTGCTTCTCAAATACTCTTTGTAGAATCTGCTCTAGGGTTGATGCAAGAAGTTGGGTCCACAAAAAGCTCAAAAAGTGGAAGTGTTTTTGCTATTTTTTAGAATTTGTCACACTTGGATTGAAAATTTGAGGCACTTACACAATTAATCTTAAAAAAAGTCAGTAATATGAAATTTAGCATTTTGAATCTAGTTTCCAAATATGTAATTTATTCAAATACCCAGATTATAGAAATTAAATTTTGATAGGGATGTATAAAAACCACTTTTTAAAAGTCCCTATTTTTTTACCATACCATGCACATGTACGAACACCACTTTTTGACCCAAATAAAATTATTTTGCTAATTCCTTTTAGGAAAGAGAGCTAACAACATGAAGATTGATGATTTTTTTTTAATATATATTTTTTAATTTAATTTTTATTGGCCTTAATTGTTGTTTATAAAAATTGTGTACAGACAACATAATTGGACCTATACTAAAAAAATTTTGAAGCTTCTTTTTTCATTGTATAGATAATTGTCTAAAGATTGATGCCATATAAATTTTTTTACAAGAAACTTAACCAAAAGAAAGTTATTAAAAAACAAAAAAACCCTAATATTTCAAGTTTAAGGACTAGTTTGCTTAGAAATTAATTAAAAAATAACAAATATAATCCAATATTAATAAAAATTATATATTTGCAAACTATACATTGTGTTCTCTAATGGGTTTTAATTTTATAGCTTGATTCAGAAGAAAAAAAAAAAAAAAGTCCATCACCATATTGTCAAAGTTAGTTTTTTCTCTCGAAATTGCCCTGACCTAGTACTTGTAGGTCTATGCCTAGGTGTTGGGTTACCATGCCTTTTCTAATCCTAAATCGAAATTAAAACATCTCTTGTGAGTTTCAAACCTTTTGGAACAAGTACACACTCCAAAATGGGTAACTATTTTAAAAAATGAATGGGTATTTGTTTTAAAGCTAAAAAATGGCACTTCCCCTAAATGTGGACCCAACTTCTTGCTCAAACCCTCTATGTGGAAGCAACTATGTCAAATCCATATGCTTTGATTGTCTCAGAGAATAAAGAGCAAGTGCAGGGAAATAAGGAAGCGATAACAAAAAACAGGTGCCTAGCCTGCGTGATCATTTGGGGATGCAAGAAGCCACGCCTAGGCTTCACACAAAGGTGCCAACAATGGATATCACAAAGTTTTCTTTTTTTGTTCTTTATGTTTAAATATTTTTCATTTGTTTGATTTGTATCATTTAAATTTCACACTCCCTTCCTCTCTGATGAGAAAACCCCTCTGAAGTTTATATGCAACAATGGGTACAGTGTGCCTATTTTCAATAGAAGCAACAACTATCAAAATATGTTAATATGCAAGTGCACTTCCCAAGAATTTTAGAGGAAGAAGCCGGAGAACAAGACAAAAGGGGAGAAAAACAATCAAAAAATCTATTATTTTGTATGTTTTGAGCTAGGTAATTTTTTATATGACTTAGGCCATGAAATAAATATTTTTTCTTTGGTGTTTGTTTTTAATTTTGTCATTTGGGTGATGTTTTCAACTGAATTTTTCCAGTTCTGTTAATAGACTTTGCAAAAATCATGATTGGTATAAAACAATTGCATGGTAATTTTGTGTAACAAACATTAAGCCAAGGGCTTTTAATGAAGCATATGTTTTTAGAAATTTAGAAATCCTAGATTTTCCATTTTGAAAGTTGGATCATAATTAAAGTAATGGTATGCTGCTCTGAATTTGAAAGGTGGTTGTTGAATGTATTTCTATTTAATTCTATCAAATTAATCTTTGATCTATGTTTAATCTTAAAATGTTCATCAATCTTTAGCATTTATGATCAAAGTAATTCTAGATTCAAATACTTGAATAAGTTTAATCTAATCACAAATAGCAATCATATACTTGACTTCCATTAAGGTGATTGAGGTGACTCAATAAAAATGTTGGATACAAGCTGACATACTAAAAATCATTCCTAACGAGTGATATGATAAAATGATGAGAGTAAAGAAGAATATTATTGTGTAGTATATTGTGATTGCAAGTATAGGTAATAAAAAATAGATAGTTCAATATATTATTTTTTATTTAAAAGTTTGTGAAATTTATTTAATGGAGAATATATATTTCAATTTATTAGTTTTTTAAGTTCATTTAGTGTGATTAAGTTTTATTCATAGAATACCAAGCTTATGACACATACACGATAAGACCATAATTTTGAAGATTAAATCTATAGTTTTTAAAGTTCAAATTAGTGAATTTTTTAGTGGCTAATATTTGCCAATTGGCTAATAGTTGAAATTTGGGAATCTAAAATTGGCTAATATTTCAAGCTATAACATGACTTGAATTGCCACATGTTTACAAAATATTATTATAGTCTTAATTAAATCACCAAAGAATTTATTTTATTAAAAAAATTAACTCAAAAATTTGCCACAATATTTGATACATGATCATATTAGATAGTACAAATCTATACTAATTTTCTAATAGTATATCATAATTTTATTAGTTGCTTTAGGACCATATTTATAATCTTTAGTTTAACCACCATTGATTTATAATATAATCTAATGGCACTTATTGTATACCATGACGTAAAATGTACCCATGATTTGTAATGCACATGAGGCCCCACAATTTCAGGTCTCATGAGCATTATAGATTGTGGGTACATTTTACCTCGCAGAGTATAACAAGGGTCATTAGATCAATGATCTCAAAGAAAATTTGAGTCCTATGAGAATTATAAATTGTGGGCGCGTTTTACCTTACAAAATACAATGAGGGCCATTATATTATATTTTAAAACAATGGTGGTAACTAAATATTATAATCTACTCCTTAAACCCACCGATAATTTCCACTCTTGGGCCCCTAATTTTCCATGAGAATTATTTTTAGATTGGATGGATTCGCCATCATAATTAATATATTTTCCTATTATTTTTCAAGATTTTCCAAAAAAAATTACAAAATTCTAGAGATTTAAAAATAATCACCAATAAAAAAAAAAACTTGAAAAAAAGAAAGATTCGCCAATAGAAATTTATATTTTTTCCAAAAAAAATGAAAGATTCGCCAAGATTTTATATCTTTTTTTGAGAGGGGTTTCTTAAAGTTATCACTGGTTCAAATTATAGTCACTACATCAATAGGATCAATGTTTGAAATTTTATGCTCATAATATGAATAAGATGAAAGCCATATACATGTAAATCTTCAATAAGTGCATTCTAATACTTGAATAAATAAATAAGTGAAATAGTTAGGATTTTTAGAATTTAAAAGATTAAGCATAAAAGAAATATTTTAAATTTACTATTGCATATAAAAGTAACTAGAATTTCTAAAATTTTAAAAATTAAGTATGAAAAAAATATTCTAAATTTACTATTTAATATAAAAGTAAGTTTCTAAATTAGTATAAGTTAGAGTTTCTAAAATTTTAAAAAGTAAGTATAAAAGAAATATTCTAAATTTATTATTTTATATAAAAGAAAGTTTCTAGAAATGAAAATCAATTGTTATTAAAAAAATTAAATTAAAGTATTTAAAATTAAAGAATTAAGTAAATGTAATAATTCCCCTATGTTTTGTGTTCCTCGGGCCGACAAGGTGTCCTTGTTTGCTTTGATGTGCTTTTTGGTTATTGAGATGTTGTATCATGTGTGTGCGATTTGATCGATAATTATAGAGCGATAGTTTATTGGTGTGATGTGATGTATCTTATCTAATGCTTTATTTGACATGTTTTAATTTGGTGTAAGGATGATTAGTTATTGTAACATGTTATTGTGTATATTGGTGAAGGGGACGGGATTGTATCACTCGCTTGCGAGCGCCCTACGATTCTGAGATTTCCCCCTTCACGGTGTGTTTTATTATATCATATATATGCATGTTCGATATATTCTTTGTTTGCAGGATGACAGGTACAGGACATTGGCTCCACCTGATTTCACAGGTTTGAGCGTGTCCATTGACCAACAATAATCGATTGGGAGATAGTAGCTAGGTTTTCCATGCCAAGTCATCACCCTAGTCGTAAGTGTGTCGTCGGGTTGTCATCAGGTTTAGCAGTTTTGATTTGGTTCATTCCTCCTTGGCTTTTTATTTAAATTGCAAGTTAAAGGTTATTAAATGACTTTTGAAGTTAAAAATGATGATTGATTGTATCTATTTGTAAGGTTGGAAAAGTAGTTATTTATTAATTAATTTAATTTAATTAATAAAATAATCTAATCTTGAATTAGATATATTTTATTGACTAATTAAATTAATGGGGATAAATTAAATCAAATTAGTTGTTTGGCATAATGTGATATTTTGATTTAAAATAGAAAATAGAAATATGCTTTAAATTTCACTTTTTGGAAATAAATTTGACAAAGAATTCCTTTATAAAATTTTGAATTCTTTTTGTAAAAAGAAATTTATTTTAAGTGAATGAAATTCCATTTGGAAATTAAATTGTTTTAAATTTTTAAAAATGCAATTATCTCCAAATGTTCAATAAATTTAGTGGGTGGGATATTTTAGGGGTTTGACCAAAAATTTGGGGAAGTTTTATTTTAGCATTTTCCATTTCATATTATTGCAAGTTTTGAATTTTGGTGGAGAGTTTTGTTGTGGTTGGATTTGGAGTTGAAGAAGAGATTTGGAATCACCATTGTTAAAGTCTTCAAGCTTGGGGAGAAAACACCAAGTTCTTCATTTTTGTTTTCCTTTTTGGAATAATCTTCAAATTTCTTTATGCTGTTTGAAAATTCTTTAAATGCTATTTAGATGCAAAGAAAACCCATGAGAAATGAATTCAAATCTTGCAAACTGCTGTTGGAATTAGGAAAGAAAACCAAAACAACAATCACAATGGAAAATATAAAGAAAACCTACAAAAAAAATCTTCATTTCAAACTGAAATTCTAAACTTTTGTTGTATTGCCAAATTTAATTCTGTTATTGCAAAAATTTGTTGTTCATTTGCACAATTTTAGGCTAGAAATGAAAATCTTGGTATATATTTGTAGATATACCTGTACATATATATTTATATATATACAAATATATTTACAAATATATTGGGCTTTTAATCTCTTCCTGGGAAAAAAAATTATGTTTGCAAAATGTAACAGGGTATACCCTGTTTCTCATTTGTCTTTTTCGACAATGTTATTGAGGAAATTATATATATATATATATATAATGGTGTGGAGAGGGGAGGGCTGTAGCCCTGCTACCCCCTCCACAGCGCCCATGGAAGGTGCTGCTTCCACAGCACCCATGGGAGGCGTTGCTCACACAGCGCACCCCATATGGGGGCTGTGTGACAGCGTCTCTCCCTTTTGGGAGGGGTTGCGCCCAATGAAAAACTTTAGTTTAATTTTTTTTTTTTTAAGTTTTAAATTCTTTTTTTTTAAATATTATTTTAATATTATATATATTATATATAATATATATATTATATATAATATATATATTATATATAATATATATATTATATATAATATATATATGTTATGTGTATATATATAATATTATTTTAATATTTAAATAATATTTATTTTTATAATAATTTATTTATATATATATATTATATATATATATATACTTATGTATATATACCATATTCATTTAGTGTGTATATGTATATATAATGTATATATGTATATTTTATATATTTTTGAATAAATTATTTAGTTGAGTTAAATTGTTTTATTTCAATGAGATTAGATATTTAAATATATATATATATATATATAATAGTATATACATTAAGTATATACTTTTATGTATATATATTTCATATATATTTGTACTCATGTATAGATAAAATTTGGTTGTTTAATTTATTCGAAGTTGAATTAATGATTGATTTATTTTTAACCAGATGACTTTATTTATCAAGTTGTTTTGATTATAGAATATAATTGTGAAATTTAGAGTAAATGATTGGTGTTTAAATTCTTCAACGTCGTGAAATGAATTTGGTGTATTTTTTTTGGATAAATGCAAGTAATGGAAATTGAGATTGACTGGATTTAGGAAATCCTAACCTTAGCTTATTTAATTGCCTGAAGTGCTTTTTAGTGTTGATTTGTTCATTCTCGTTGTTGGGCAAATAGAGTAAATGTTCTGAAGTCTTCCAGATAAGGTTTTATTTATTTGTTAAGGGTTAGGGTTGTAATTGAAATAAATATGGTTAATGTGTTTTCAACGGTTGATTTGATGGAATCTTAAAGTTCTTGTAAAGGATTTGTTAAATGTCAGGATTATGTATGTGGTTAAGTTATATGGATTATAATTAGAGCAAAATTGATGATATTAAATATGTGTAAAGAAAAGGGTTATTTTATTACAATGTTGTTATAATGGGTAGAATGTTATTTAAAAGTTCTTGTATTCCATTGCCTTAAATGGTGAATGGGGAATGTTGTTTGTTTTCCAGATTGCAAGGAATAGATAAGGTTCATAAAAAGTTATATTGTTTAGAACTTACATGAATAGTTAAAAGATTAAGTATATGAGGTAAATATGGACTTTGGTTCCTATTTATGAGAAAAGATCGTTATGTCGAAAGACATCTTTATTTTTTAAAGAACGTGTATTTATATGATTGTTGATTTAAGCGAATTCTTGTTGGTATTGTATGGGCAATATTGTTATGATTGTAAATTTATGAGTGTACTTTGGTAGTTCTGAGTTTTGTTTCCAGAGGCTAGGGAACTCGTTGATTGAGTTGTTTATTCTTTTGGAGTTGTTTGTTATGTAAGTCTTCCAGAAGGGGTTCAACTTTTGGGGTTGCGTTATTATGTTAGTCAACCGTTGTATTGCCTTGGGTAGGGTGTTTAGTTGTATCTTGTGGTTTTACCCGATTTTCACGAACGGGGATGGTTTGTGCCTCCTTTGTATTAGGAGTGGTTTATGTGGTTTGTGCCTCCTTTGGAAGGAGTGGAGTATGTCTTTGTTGCCTCCAGTGTTTGGAGAGAGTTTTGACTTTTGTTGCCTCCTGTGTTGGAGTGGATTTTCATTTTATGTTCCTCCTAGAGTTTGAGTGGTTTTATCTTGATGGTTTGAACTTGGGATTCCCTTGGTGATTGGTTGGTTTGGTATGTTGTCAAGTAGAAGAGTGGCTTTTGTTAGGGGCCAGAGCCCAAAGAGGTAAACTGGGAAACCTTCAGAAGTGGTTTAATCAAGTGATAACTAAATTAATGTACTTAGAAGTTAGGTAGTATTTCACATTAATTAAGATAATTGAGCCTCGCTCATGGACGCAAGGGCTTGTATAGACTTGGGATGAGACGGGAAGGCCTGGAATGGCAAGATCATTTATCTTGTCCTTACGAGAGGTATTTGATTCCACATGAGTGAGTATGGGTGTCGGGATTCGGTAGAGGTCACCAGGATAACCCATGGTGGGGGCCGAAGCCTAGGAAGATTCCCAGAGGAGATCCCATGTCGAGCTATGTGATGACACTCTTTCTACGACAACAGTTGGTATTTGGTTTTATGTGTATGGTCTTCTTATCATACTCGATCGGTTTTTATCTCTGGAAGCAATGTGACTTATGTTAGTGATGTTAGAGTTGTACTTGTGTTATCCTCATGGTTGTATGGTTCATGTGTTTGGTTGTGTCAGTGTGA
>VDFB02036877.1:0-57141 GCA_007258455.2 Sequoia sempervirens | reverse complement strand
TATTGTTCATATTTTAGGTATTCTCTCTAGGACATTTACACAACATGTACATGTTCTATGTGGCATTAGTGTCCCATGAGATTTCAAAATTTGAGCCAATAGCTTCCTATCTAGTTGTTTGCTCCTACTTGCTATTACACTCATCTATCAAGAAAATTGTCTCTATGCTTGAGTTTTACCTTTCACCTTCCTATATTTCCCTCTCAAAGGAAATATTTTTAAACATACTTGTACATACATGCAATTTCCTCTCTTGGGTACACTCTAATGATCAAATTTCCATTGTTGAAGTTTGTTGAGGGTAGACGCTATTGGATTTTTGTAAGACCCTATCTTTTGTACTCTTGATTTCTCTACGATCCTTAGTGTTTCTAGATACATTTTGATGGACACGATATTCAAGACTTCATGGATGATGCATATTTACTTAATTGTGGATGATATTTGGATGTTCCTATAGATGTTATATTTTTTGATGATTATTAGATTTCATATGATAGTCACTGATGAGATCATTTTTAATGTTGTATATGTGAATGGTGAATTATATATGTTATTTTATGACCATTAGTTTGATTTATGGTATCTTATATAATGGAGTTGCTTCAATTATATGATATGGACATTGTACTGACACTTCATGTTTGAGTGTATAGATGGATTTTAGTGCCAATGGTTGATGGGGTTATTTAGCCACTTTTGTGTCTTTCCAGTGTGATGACAAAATTAGACTTGTATGGAGTGTTAAGGTCTATTTGGCCCATGTAAAATATGTGTTGTTGGTGTATGTGCTAATATGAAAAATTATCTAATTATATTTTGAGTTATTCCTTGAGTGAGTTTAAGCTTTCGAGATTTTAAAGCAATTTTAAGAGGTTTAGGTTTATTTTAAGGTTTGGAAGGTTGCTTAGGTATTGGGTATATAGGTTAGGAGTGTATTTTTATCATTTAGTCCTTTAAAAAGGGTTTTAATGACCTGCCTTTATGTCCCACTTTCAAAAGTGGCAAAAACGGGGAAGTGGTTACTTAGTTGAGTTTGTTTTGGGAAGGAAGTTACCTCTTCCTCTTCTTTATAACTCTTCTTCCATAGTGTGGAAGGGTGGATTCATTTTGTCTTTTTGAAGATCTTGTTATTTTTCTTGAGTTCTTTTGGGAAGAGAGAGGAGTGTGAAGAAGGGAGGAAGGAAGGAGAAGGCTTGAGGAGATATCTTCAATCAAAGTTAATCCCTTAGTGGGTTTGTGCTATTTCAAGGTAGGATCATTTCGTTTCTTGTTGAATAAATGCGAGTGCTTTTGATGTGTTTTGTTCTATGATATTTTGGGGTTTTGGTTTGGGGAAAAAGTACTTTAATGCTTCATGTGTTCTTTTTCTTTGTGTGGTTTAGTAGGGGAGTTGATCCCCTCTTGAGAGAGGTTTTGTTGGTCCTCCATGTGCAAGGGGTTCAGTGGGTGTGGTTCTCTCTAAGGGACATTTCTTCATGGTATGAGTACCCATGATTATGTGTAGGGATATGAGTATCTCATATTTGATTTTTTGTTGGAGGGAAAATGGGTGGAAGTGGTTGTGTTGGTGATGCATTTTGATATGTGGAGACATGATATGGTGATTTACATTTGGATATTGTGATACATTTATTTATCCTTATTAGGTAGAGTCCCCACTCCCCCTAAGTGGATTCCATATAGGATATCTAATGTGTTAGCAAGGGTTAAAAGGGGTGTTTGAAAATTTTTACTATGTGAGACCATGTATGTAAATGTGTGTAATATGTTTGCAAAATGTTTGTTCAAATCTTGTTGTGGTTGTGAAATTGTCTACCCAAGTGGATATATAACTCCAAGCTTGGGGGTGGGTTGTGTCACAACCCTATGGTTGGGTGGAGAGCCCATTGGTCTTAACTTTTTTCTCTCCTATTCTTTTGTTGATTTATTTTTAGGTCTTACGAAGTGTGATTAAGGATTAAGGATGATTGTACATTGATCTTGTATAATATTTAAGAATATTTTTAAATGTGCAAGTAAATTAAATACAAAAGACTTTTATTTATAAGTGTAAAATTGTTTATTTTAAAAGAAAGAAAGAAAGACACATTTTGTTTTACAAATTCATTTTTAAGAAAATTTAAATGATGTTAGAATACAATCATGCATATGTGTCTTGTGAATTCATTGAAAACTTGAAAAAGGGAAAATTTCTTGTAAATGCATATATGGACTTAGAAGTAGTTAAAAATTGTCTTGTTAAATTAGTGCTCACCTTTAATCCAATATGATTTTAAATGAAACTGTATTTCTTTTAAAAAAATAAGGTGAAGGATTTATAATTAATCCTAAGAAGAAAATACAAAAATCATAGAGTTGAAATTAAAATAAAATATATATGTTCATTTGAAAATAATTTATTCATTTTTTGTGTTAATGAAATATTTTATGTATAGGATGTTGTTTTGTAAATATTTAATACATACATTTTCAACAATGTTTAATTTTAGTAAAATAATTTTTCTAATATTTATTGTAGGATATTTTTGATTAAAAAATAATCAATAATAAGTTTAGAAAAATAATATCAAAGAATCAACTTAACCCACTTGTTTAATCAATTATTGAGGTTATAATATGGTTGCCCCTGTGCCAAACAATAAACTGTTATAAAGTACTTTCAAATATTTGATCATAAAAACTAATAAACACAATATTGAAATATAAAATTTAATGGGTTTTTCAATTTCTAATCTCATAAAAACATATTCAAAATTTGTATTAACTCAAATCAACAATTGTGATTTATTAAGAAAACATTGATATCTTTTTTTCACAATAATAATTTGTCATAAAATAGTCATATATATTTGATCACACAAAATGCAATTTAAAGGGTTTCTCTGAAACAAAGATTGTTATGACATAATAAAAAAATCAGATCAACCTAGTAAATCAATTAAAATTTATATTTAAAATATTATTGTCCTCTACTTTAAAACTAAAAGCAAATTGACAAACAAATTTGGGAGTAGCCAAGAGAGTTGTAACATGTTTCTTTCATCTTGTTAACCTACAATATAAATTTTACAAAAAAAATTCACTTGCAAACAACAATCAAATGGAGAAAATCAAGAAATAACATTTCATATGAAAAATAGTTTTCAAAGAGAAATTGACAAATAGTTGAGGGGATTCATATTTAAAGTGTCAAAAGTTAGTTTGAAATTAGTTTCTAGTTATTTATTAATTAATTAGTTTATTAGTGTTTAGATATACTATTTTTTTTTTTATAAAAGGTAGGGTGTCTATATATAATTTGTATTAGATAATTAAAATAGGAATTAAAAAATAATAATACGCCATATGAGAGAATGGAAAGTTCAAGTTTGATATGCGGTTATAGACCACAATTGGCATACCACACACATTGAAGCAATTTTGTACCAACTATAACATGTGATTTACATCGTATCAAAATGCTACTCTAGATTATTGGAAAATTGAATGCTCTTGAGCCTCCTGATCTTACATCAGCCACTTGCTTCACCTACCCTTCAAGAGCCCCCAATTTCAACTATAGTTTTTGGGATCTTCATCCCTGTAGCTCCTGACAACCACTGAAGTTAATATGGTAGGAATTTTTGAATTCCAATTTAATGCTGGTAGGTAATTTCGTATTTGAGAGGGAATGTTTTGAAAGACAAAAAGAATTGAAGGCAGATTATTTTGTCAGTTGGAGAAGTTGAATTCCTGAGTAGCAACAGACTATGAAGAGGAATGTTTTTGTTTCCTATGTGATTCAGAGGAATTTTTGAGCAGCAACAGCAACATGTTTGTTTTGTACAAGTGAGTAGTGATTGCTCCTGAAGAGCTCTGCGTAGCTCCTAGTGAGATCCTAGTAGCTCCTAAAGTTTTTTGTATGTCTGGTTGAGCAGCTCATGAAGCTCCCAGAAGTTTGAAATTTGTAGCTTAGATTTTTCTTTCAGTAGTTTATGTTTAATCTTCAATGTATTGTTCATTCCTAGTTTATTGAATAGAAAAGGAAGTTGCATGTCTCCTTGTTTTGTTTGTCTATTCTGCATTTGTATTCCTCTGTTGTTTTGGGAAAATAAAGCAATAGCTCTGTGATTTTTGTGCATACAAAAGATTTGACATGTTATCAAAGCCATAGGCCCCATTTCCTTGTGAGTTAGGGCATTTTTTTCTTCTGGGTATTAAGTTTTTATGTGTATGAGACATGGTTGGAGATGAAGGAAAGAGCTAACAACAGCCACCGTCCTTTAATGGACATAACTATGATGTTTGGAAAAGAAGATGAAGACCATAATGGTCGCCAATGATTTGTGGGAGTTTGTGGTTAGTGGCTTCAATGATGTAACTAACCCAACAACATATGTTGTTCTCACAAACAACTAGAAGACCCAGTTGAAGGAGTTGAGGAGGAAAGATGCTAAGGCATTAAGTTTAATAGAAGCAGCCTTGATAGAGGCCATTTTTTCTAGAATAGAAGCAGCTAACTATGTAAAGGAAGCTTGGGAAATCCTCCATACCAACTACAAAGGGACTGACAAGGTCAGATTGGTGAAGCTCCAGATGCTTCGAAGAGAGTTTGAGAATCTTGAAATGAAGGACAATGAGTCCATTTCTGTTTTTCACACAAGACTCTCAAGTTTGATAAACCAGTTGAGAGTGAATGTTGAGATCATTGATGATCAGAGGATTGTGGAGAAAATCCTCAAGAGCTTACCCATGAAGTTTGATGTAGTGGTGATTGCCATTGAAGAGGCAAAGGATCTCACAATGTTGTTTGTTGATGAGCTGATGGGTTCTCTGCAAACCCATGAGCAGTGCCTAAATAGGTCTGCTACTTCTTCCCAAGAGAAAGCTTTTAAAGCTCAATCAAATGCAAGAGGAAGGGGGAGAAGAAAAATGGTGGAAGGAGCTCAAGAGGTAGAGGTCGTGGAAACTCTGGACAAGGAAATGCTAGAGAAGAAAGCTCGACATGAGCAAACAAGAGGGAGCGAGTAGCTCTTAGACCAGCTCCTGAAGAGGTAAGAAGAATAATAGTTTGTATCAGAAGAATGACAAGAGCAATGTTGAATGCTACTACTATCATAAATTTGGTCATTATGCAAGTGAATGCTGGAAAAAGCAGTGTGATCAGTCAAAACATAATGAAAATGTGGCTAAAGGAAATAAGTCCATAGCCTTTATCATGTGCAACATTGGTGAAGAAGGCAACCATAAAGTTTGGTATTTGAACAACGGTTGCAACAACCACATGAGAGGTAATGAAATCCTGTTTTATTTCATTGATAAAAATGTAAAGTCTGAAATTAGAATGTGGAACAATGGAGTAGTTCCAGTTGTGGGAAAAGGATCTATTATGATCCACACCAAGCAAGGTGAGAAGAAGGAGATACAAAATGTATTTCTTGCTCTTGGGTTAAAGCATAACCTCATGAGTGTTGGACAACTGATCTAAAATGGATACAAAGTGCTGATGGAGAAGGGTCAATGCGTCATTTATGACAAGAATGAGAGGATGGAGGTGTTTGCAACAATTCAAATGAAAAAGAACCAAATGTTTCCTTTGAATATTGAGATATGTTTCTCATCTCAGTCCATTGTTGCACCTCTCATGAATGGAAAATGTAAAATAGTACATCATGTAGTGCTCAAGAGAACCATTCAAGACCCCTACAAGCTATGGAATCTCAGGTGTGGAAATTTAGGCTATACTGGTTTGAGTCTTTTGTCCAAGAACAATATGATTGATGGTTTGCCAAGGATAGTAGAGCCTAATGTTAGATGTGAGGCTTGCATTTTGGGAAAGCAACATAGGAAACCCTTTCAATCAAGAAACTCTACAAGGGCAAGAGCACCATTGGAGTTGGTGCATATGGATTTGGTAGGCCCTATGCAAATGATTTCTATCGGTAAAAGCAGATTTCTTATGACCTTCATTGATGATTACAGCCATAAGACATGGGTCTATTTTTTGCAACATAAATCTAAAGCTTTTGATAATTTTTTGCTATTTAAGGCCCAGGATGAAAAGGAGAGTGGACATTTTATCAAGGTCCTAAAGTCAGATCATGGAGGAGAGTATACTTCTAATTTGTTTGTAAATTTTTGCAAGCAAAATGATATCAAGAAGGAGGTAACAACCAGTTATACTCCAAAGAAAAATGGAGTGGCTGAGAGAAAGAATAGGACCATCGTGGAGATGGCAAGGAGCATGATGAAAGCAAAGGGAATCCCAAATGAATATTGGGGAGAGGCTATAACAACCATTGTTTATTTGATTAATAGAAGTCCAACAAAGGAGGTTTGTGACAAGATTCCTCAAGAGGGATGGACAAAATGCAAGTGGACAGTTGAGCACTTGAGAGTGTTTGGATGTGTGGCATATGCCCACGTGCCTAAGGAAAAGAGGAAAAAATTGGATGACAAGGGTGAAAAATGCATTTTCACAAGCTACAGTGAAGAGTCCAAAGCCTATAGGTTGTACAACCTAGTCACCAAGAAAATCGTCATAAGTAGGGAGATGGAGTTCCTAGAAGATGAGTCATGGGATGGAGTGGTAGATTTTGACAGCTCAGAACCACCCCTGATAGCTCTTGAAAAAGTAGAAACAGAACATGAAGTTCAAGAAGAAGAGTCTGCAAATGCTCCTAAAAGCATCAGATGAGCTCTTGAAAGCTCCCGACGGCTCTTGACAGCTCCTGAAGTCAAAAGATAGTCAGGAAGACAAACACAATCAGCTAGAAGATTGGCTCCTGAGAGCACCAGTCGAGCTCCTGAAAGCTCCTGACAACTCTTGAAGTGAGCAGACAGAAAGGCAAGTAGCTAGAGACAACCAAAAGATTGGCTCCTTAAAGCTCTCGACAACTCTCAAAAGTTTATGAAGTGAGTAGTTAGAAAGGCAAGCAGACAACGATAGCTAGAATATTGGCTCCTGAAAGCTTCGGAGGAGCTCTTGAGAGCTCCCAACATCTCCTAAACCTATCTATTTAGCAGAGTAGCAAAAATAGTGAAAGTTCAGACCCCACTCTCACCTCCCTAATGCCAAAGAAGACCAAGAGTCTAAGGGAGATCTACTAGAATGCAAGCTATGATGAAGAATTTGATGAGAGTGTGAATTTTACATTATTTTCTCATAGTGATCCAATTTATTTTGAGGATATGGTGAAAGAGGAGAAATGGTGTGACACCATGGATGAGGAGATAGATGCAATAGAGAGGAACATCGCATGGGAGTTAACAGATTTTCCTCCCAACAAGCAAGTTATTGGAGTGAAATGGGTCTACAAGACCAAATGTAATGCCGAAGGAAGGATAGAGAAACACAAAGCAAGACTAGTTGTCAAGGGGTACAAACAACAGTTTGGGAGAGATTATAGTGAGACATTTTCCCCTAGTGCAAGGATGGAGACCATGCAGGAAGTCATAACAATTGCAACCCAACACAAGTGGAAGGTGTTTCAAATGGATGTGAAGTTCGACTTCCTTAATGGAGTGTTGAAAGAGGATGTTTATGTGGAGAAACCATTCAGATATGAAGTTCCAAGTCAAGAACACAAGGTGTATAGGCTAAAGAAATCTCTTTATGGGATGAAGCAAGCTCCAAAGGCATGGTACAATAGGATTGAATCATATTTGATGAGCAATGACTTTAGCAAAAGTGGTGGTGAGCCCACTCTTTACATCAAGGCAGCTGATGGTAAGATTTTGATTGTTGTCTTGTATGTTGATGATCTAGTTTTCATTGGGGATGATGATTTCCTCATAGTTGATTTAAAAAGGCCATGAAAAGAGAGTTTGAAATGACAAATTTAGGTCTTTTGAGATATTTTCTAGGCATAGAAGTAAAACAAATGCATGATGGTATATTTATCTCTCAAGAAAAATATGCAAATGAGATCTTGAAGAGATTTAGGATGCTTGAAAGCAAGCCTACCCAAACACCAACAACCATAGGTCTAAAGTTGAGTAAGGAAGATTGCAGCAACAATGTGGATTTGACCATGTTTAAGAGTTTGGTTGGAAGTTTGATGTATTCGACTGTAACTAGGCCTGATATAATGCATAGTGTGAGTCTTATTTCTAGATTTATGGAGACTCCAAGGGACACCCATTGGAAAGCGGGTAAAAGAATCATGAGGTATGTGAATGGAACCAAAGGATATGGTATTTTGTACACAACAACAAATGAGTTTGATCTAGTTGGTTACACAGACAATGATTGGGCAGGAAGTTTGGATGATAGGAAGAGCACATCGAGCTATGTGTTTCATTTGGGTTCAGGAGTCATTTCATGGGATTCTAAGAAACAAACCATAGTTTCCTTATCTACATTAGAGGCTGAGTACATAGCGGCAAATGTAACAACATGTCAAGCTATTTGGCTGAGAAGAATATTGGAAGATTTGAGAGAAGAACAAGAGGATGGAATAATAATATTTTGTGAAAATGTTTCATCGATAGCCTTCACAAAAAATCCTTTGTTTCATGTAAGAAAAAAGTACATTGAAATCAGGTATCATTTTATCAGAGAGTTAGTTGAGAATGGTGAAATTAAAATGGAATTTTGTAGGTTTGAGTAGTAGCTAGTAGACATATTCACCAAGCATTTGAGCAAGGACAGTTTCAAGTGCCTAAGGAGCAGATTGGGCATTGTTGATTTGGATCAAGATTTATCTTGTTTCGTCAGCTTAGGACCAAGGGGGAGTGTTGGAAAATTGAATGCTCCTGAGCCTCCTACTCTCACATCAGCCCCCTGCTTCACCTACCCATCAAGAGCCCCCAATTTCAACGACAGTTTTTGGGATCTTCATCCCTGTAGCTCCTGACAGTCACTGAAGTTAATATGGTAGGAATTTTTGAATTCCAATTTAATGCTGGTAGGTAATTTCGAATTTGAGAGGGAATGTTTTGAAAGACAAAAATAATTGAAGGTAGATTATTCTATCAGTTGGAGAAGTTGAATTCTTGAGCAACAATAGACTATGAAGAGGAATGTTTTTGTTCCCTATGTGATTTAGAGGAATTTCTGAGCAACAACAGCTGCATGTTCATTTTGTAAGTGAGCAGTGATTGCTCCTAAAGAGCTCTATGTAGCTCCCGCTAGTGAGCTCCTAGTAGCTCTTGAAGTTTGTTGTATGTTTGGTTGACCAGCTCATGAAGCTCCGAGAAGTTTGAAGTCTGTAGCTTAGAGTTTTCTTTCATTTAATCTTCAATGTATTGTTCATTTCCAGTTTATTGAATAGAAAACAAAGTTGCATGTATCCGTGTTTTGTTTGTTTATTCTGCATTTGTATTCCCCTGTTGTATTGGGGAAACAAAGCAACAGCTCTGTGATTTCTGTGCATACAGAAAATTTGACATGATAAACTTTGAGACTATGAAGAAACCATTTACATACCAAAATTGCAGTGGTAAAGCATGCAAAAAATGTATAACAACAAAAAATTTACCATATTTCATTATTTTATTCATGAAAATCCAATGGAATTTTCACCTTGTCACTTCAAGGATTCTGAGTTTACTTGCACCAAAGGGGGATAAAATGACACTAGAGGAGCATTTATTGGAGGGTGACTAACATGAGCTAACAAAAAAGAAATTGCATAATACTTCTCCTTTATTTTTATGTCCATATTGGTACATAGGAAGTTTGAGTTTTGTTGCATAACCCTCAATAGGATTCTATCACACTTGCGTTCAAATGAAAGTTTGATGGCATTAAAGATTTCAACAAAACCCCTATGTTGCTTTAGATGCTTTCTTGGAAACAAACCCCCAATGAAAATTTTCCCCTTAAAAATATCATAATCCTACAACCCTTTTAACAAAGCATTATCTGCCAATAAATGCTCCTTTAAATTTTTTTTTGCTATTTCCTTTGAATCATCTAAAGACTAATAAATTTATCAAATTAGACAGGAAGATAGGCAAAAAATAAGAGGGAAATAAAATTCTTCTTGAATAAGGACTAGTAATTTCCACGCCCAGTATCGTTCTCACACAATCTTCTACCCTAGAACAATCTGCATTGAAGATCAAGTCCAAGTTTTCATGCTACAATGAACCTTCAAATGACCACTCCCAATCTTGCACTGACATAGGGACTCTAAAATTCCATGGTTTTTAATCCATCAAACTACAAAAACCTCTACCACCACCTTTATAAAACGCAGTAGAAAGAATAATAGAGTATTGGTGGAAGCATCTAGATTTGATGTAGCCAAAAGGTGAACTGATTGTTTTTAAAGGAAGTGACAAATAAAGATAAAAAATGATCATGCATGAGGTGTGATGTTTATTGAATTCCTATTCTTTTTGCAGCATGCCAATAAATTTGGCATGAACCTCTAGCTTTGAAAAATCATGTGAGATCACTCCATATACTTTGATCATCATGCTTAAACCATATACATTCCTTGATATGATGACCACCCTTGTACCTACAAAACCCACGTTAGAAAAAAAAAAATTATGACACCGAAATGATAACAATTTGATGATGAACTGATGTCATCAATTCCTTTCTTTTTACATGGAAATTGAATTTTCTGGAAGCTTGGGACAACTTAGGAAAGTCATTCTTTATCATTTTCCAATCTTTAGTATGGATTGATCACTTTGTAATGCAATCTTTGTATTACAGGAATGTGGAAACACTTTCAGACCTAATTAACTCCCTCAAATTCTCATTCAAGACATTGGAGTCTTTGCTATAAGTAATTTCTAACTGTTGTTGATCACAACCAACATTTTCTAGAAAATCCACCCATTTATTACCCTCCCTATATGTGTGCTTGATTTGGAATAATATCAATTTATCCATTATGCCCCAAGCCTATTGTAAAATATAAACCAACATCTAGTTTTGAATCCTTCTTTCTTTACAAGCATTTATAATTAGTAGTGAATCACCTTCAATTTGAAGATTCAAAACCTTGAGATCTAAAGCCAATTGCAAACCATAGAGAAGAGATTGTGCTTTAGCTAAGTTGTTTGTACCATAAGGAAGACTTACAGACATGGCTACAATGAGATTACCCTTGTAATCTTTCAAAATCATCCCTACTCCTGACATCCCAGGATTTCCCCTCTAAGCACCATCAAAGATTAGCTTACAATACCCTAAGGGAGGAGGTATCCAAGATACCTTCAACCTGCCAATTTTAGTTTTTGTTGGCTGATTTATTCCCTCTAAGCACCATCAAATTTTAACTTACAATACCCTAAGGGAGGAGGTATCCAAGATACCTTCAACCTGTCAATTTTAGTTTTTGTTGGATGATGTTGACTTCCTTTGAAAGGAAGAGTAAGACCACTCCAAACCTTGATTTCATTAGCATCCCAATCAGTAAAAATGGAACCTACACTTTTTGTTTCCTATATATGGGAATTAGTTATCTCAAAAATAGACTTTTATATCTTAGACTATATTTGTTCTACAATAGTTGTTTCTTTTCTAAAAATGTGTTTGTTCATTTCCCACCAAATTTTCCAAACAACCAATGCTGGAATCACATGCTAGATGCAAGCAAACAATGAATAATTATATAGAACATGATAGCTAGTAAAAAGATCCCAAAGAGTGGAGGGAAAGGGGGAATACCAATTGAGATTTTCCTTGATGAAATACTAGCATTCTTGTGGAAACTGATAGCCAATGAAAAGATGATTTGTGTCTTCAATAACTTCATCACAAATTATGCATTTGATAGAATTTTCAATACCAATTTTATCCAATCTATCACTTGTTAAGATATTTTTCAAAGAAAGCCAAGCAAAACACCCAACCTTAGGTAGTACTATTGAGTTCCAACAAAAATAAAGTGCTATTTGAGTTTTTGAATGTTTTCCATTAGTAGTAACTACCTTATAACCCTGTTTTACTAAGTATCTTCTTGTTTTAGAAGGGTCCCATATCAATTTATCAGAAGAATTTGATTTAAATACAATTCCATCATTTAAGATATTTTCTAAATTTCTCTTTTCATTAGTTGGGATTGGGAAATTTGAAAATTATTTCCATTTAACCTTCCTTGTTGAAATTTCTATATCCTAAAAGTAGTCCTTTACCTTTTCTCCCCAACTTAATGTTAAAGTACCCTCTACTAATTGAAAATCATGAATTTCATTCAATGGTGGATGTCCATTCTAGGAGTCTTTCCAAAAGCAAGCCTCTTCTCCATTTTGTATTTCCCAGCTGATGTATGAAGTAATCACTTTCCTACAAGATATCAAAAAGCTCCACATTGTTGATCCTTGTGGGGGTTTGATATAGTAAGAATCCTAGTGGGGCTTCATTATCCATATATTTACCTTGCATAATTTTGCACCATTTTGCATTTGGATTTACATACATGTTCTACACTAGCTTAGCACCCAATGATAAGTTCATTGCTGGCATATTATGAATACCAACTCTTCCTTTTTGTTTTTCAATACAAATCTTGTCTAATGAGATTAGTGGTATCTTCTTTGAGTTGTCCATATTACCTTTCCACAAGAATCCTCTTATTAACTTCTCAATTTCACTTATGACTGATTTTGGGGCCTTTAATACTACCATATAATAATTTGGAATATATGACAAGACTAATTTAATCATCAAAATTGTTCCTGAAAGAGAAATCTATCTTCCCTTCCATGATATAGTCCTAATTGTATGCTATAAATTATCTTAGCCCAAAATGAAACTTTATTTTCCCCTATGAAAAAAGGTAGGCCAAGATATCTATAGGACAACTAAGCTACTTGGAATCCCAACAACTTCACTATCTTCCTTTTAATAGCTTCTTTTATGTTTAACACATAGACCTTAGACTTATTTGCATTTTCTTTTTGTCCTGAAGCTTCAAAATATTTATACAATATTAGTTTGATTTGTTTGGCTTTAATTAAGGATGCTTTCCTAAAAAATATGGTGTCATCCACAATTAATTAATGGGTGACTGTAATATTGGTGGGAGGAAGATTTATTCCTTGCCATAAACCTTGTGTGTGAGCCCTTTAGATAGATCTACTTAACCCTTCAACCAAAATGATGAATAAAAATGGAGAAAAAGGGTCACCTTGTCATATTCATTGAGATAAATTATAAAATCCTACTAGGGAGCCATTAATAATTACTGAGAATTTTTCTCCCGATATGCATGATAATATCCATTTACACTATTTATTTTCAAACCCAAACTTCTTTAGGACTAAAATGAGGAATAACCAATCAACCTTGTTGTAAGCTTTCATCATATCCAACTTGACAATAATTGATGGAATATTGCAAGAGTTTATAGAATACAAAACCTCATGAACAACTAGTGCATATTTCACCATCTCCCTACCTAGAACAAATCCCCCCTACTCTTTTGAAATTATTTTTGAAATAAATGGAGCAAGTCTAAAATATATAGCTTTGGTAAATATCTTGTATACCATGTTACACAATGATACTGACCTAAAATCTAAAAATGTTTTTGGTGTTTCTACCTTAGGTATTGTAGCAATGTAAGTAGCATTGAATTGTTTCAACATGTTACCTAATTTCTTGGACTCTTCCATTGCATTAAGCAGATCATAACCTATGAAGTCCCAACATTTAAAAAAAAGATAGTTGTAAAGCCATTTGATCCTGGGGCCTTATCAAGAGGCAAAGAAAATACATCTTTCACTTATTCAAAACTGAATGGTCTCAATAGCTACTCATTGCCCTCCTTACAAATCAACTATGGTATGAAAATCTATCATGTCCTCTCTTCCATTAGTTAGTTGTGATTGAGCTGCAGGAGTAGATAATAAATTGGAAAAAAAAAATACTTTCCTTCTGGATATCTGCTTCCTTTGTAAGATGAGCATCTAACATACTATCATTGATAGAAAAATGGAATTTTTTGCTCTTTAAACCTAAGTAGAGATGTGAAAAAACTTAGTATTCTTATCACCTTTCTTTAACCAAAGTTCTTGGGATTTTTTAATGTCAATAAATTTCTTCCCATGAGAGTAGTTCTACCCATTCCACTTGGAACAATTTTTGTTGTTAAAAAATAGCTACATCCCTTAAAAATTATATGTTCATTTATGTCTAATAACTTCTTGAACACTTTTTCCTTCTCCTGAAAAATATTCTTGAAGACTTGCACATTCCATGTGTTTATTTGTTGCTTGATATAAATTAATTTTTTACAAAATTGAAACTTTCATGAACCTCTAGTAAGAGGAGCATTCAACCACCATTGTTGAAGGAGGTAGAGAAAATCAGGGTGCCTAAATCACATTTTCTGAAATTTAAAGGAAGAAATAACTTGGTTTAGAAAATTTTCTTGATATGTTCTGAGAGATGGTAAAGTGATTAGATCCAAATAAAGGAAAGATTTGATAAGCTAAGGAGTAAGCATCTAATTTACAATTTGGTGAGGATATAAACCTATCAATACATTCTGCAATTTGCAAGAAGTATTTTCTTCTATTTTTCCACGTATATTTTCCTGAAATAGTTTGAATATCAAGACTTGGGCATTATCCTGAATAAAAGACTTGAAATCTTCCATCGATCTTTGGGGTGGAGAAATGCCCCCTTTTTCTACTGAATGGAAACTAATGCAATAAAATATCCTACTAACAAGAACTTAACTTCACCTAGTTGGTCTATTTCTAGTTTTAAAGTGTCCCATAAATGTTTCTTAGCAGATGTTGGAATTGGCCCATAAACATTTATGAGCCAATAAATTAAATCAAAGTGAGTGAATTTCATAGGTTGCTAGTTTGTTTCATTTTTCACTATTTCCAAACTCACTGTTTTAGCATTCCATAACGTAAGAAGACCCCTTGATGCACCTATGGTAGGCGAATGAGAAGATTCCCATTTCAACCACCTCTTAATTACTGATTGGAACACCTCATCTGAAATCTTAGATTCTTGAATGAGCACTATATCTACCCCACAAGCATCCAATTGATGCTTGATTTGGCCCCTTTTGTTAGGGGTGTTAATACCCCTAACATTCCATGAGACTATTTTATTGTACTCGAGGAGAGCAACAATATCTCCTCAGTCTTGGTTCCTTTCTTGAAGATACATTAACTCTACTATCCAATGTAGATTGGATTCCTACTGATATTTCCTCCTAAATTTTAGAAGTGTGTGATTTACTTCCTCTTTTCCTTGGAGTTTTCTTAGTAGCAAGTTGTGAGCTAAGCGTTTGAGAAATAGAGAGGGTTTTGGAAAAATCATACTTTCCTTCTTCTATTGCCACCTCCTCCACAATTTCCTCAATTAATTTAAGACCTTCCTTCTTGATTATCTTATCTACCAATTCTTCAAAGTTGCCATCTTCTATCATGCTCTTGAATTCCATTAATTCCAGCTCATTTGAACTAGTTTGATCCATAGCAAATGACTGATTATCCAACAATGGCACATTTAGATCTACATACTTAGATAGATCATGTGTACAAAGATTTTGGCACCCAATGACTTTCTTACACTTCTAGGGTTTTTCACCTAAAAGGAGAAAGATGGGGCAAAATAGGCAATGTATACACTCAAAATTAATGCAAAGAAAGATGAATTATGCCTAAATGTAATGTATAAATGTAATAAACTAATAAAAGATATGATTTATTGATGTAAAACCTAAGAAATGTAAGTTTTTTGAAAACACATTGTGATATGCAAAATGAATGCAATAAATAACAAGGTAAAGATGCTAAACAAAAATTGTGCACCTGGAAACTAATGAAGGCTAAAATGAAGATTGCATATGCCTCTGAAATTCTAGAAAATCTAATTTTCTAGCCAACTGGGACACTTACGCCAAGCTGGGTGACTTAGTCCCAGATTGGGCAAACTACTCAAGAACCTATTTCTGCCCAATGGGTATCCAGATCTGCAAAAAATTCTGACAAACAAATGCAGTGGGATTAAGTCACCATTGTTGGTGACTTAGTCCACTTTGGATTTTCTGAAAATCCAAAAGTAGAAACAAAAGCCCATAATCTGCACTTTGTTTTCTAATGGAAACCTAGATCCGAACCTATGAAAATACCTACAAAACAAAGTATAAATTGATTTCTAATGGGGGTTTTCCTTGGTCAAACCCCTAGTTGGTATTTAAACCTTGAAAGAGATAAATCTGCATAAAACCCTAGCCCTAAGTGTGTCTAAGACTACGAATTCTAAAAATAAGATGCAATCCTATTCTCACATGCAAGAATAAGATGCATAAATGGAATTAGAAAGATGCAAGACTCATTCTAAAAGATATTAAATCACATTAAAAATGAATCTTAATGACATGCAAACCTTCCTTAGGCTGAAGATAGAGAAAAAATGGAAGATGGAATCACTTTGAAAACAAGTCCTTAGGATTGATTTGATGGCTAGTTACATCTCCTCGGCCTAGATTTCTCCATGATTCTCCATAGGCATCCATGATCAACCCTTTACAATGTGATATTTTGAACAAAAAGTGAGCTTGAATACCTGCAAAAACCCTAACTTGCTTCCCTAAAGCTTCAACTTTGCTGTAGATAGACTAATGAATCTTCTTGTGAAAGATATTTGACACTTGAATTTTGAATTTTCTTGTTGAAAATGACTTAATGTTTTGTGAAAAATGACCTAGAAAAATTTATTTACAGGAATCAACACCTAATTATTCATTATTTTAACTTCACAGGCAAACATCGATTGGGGATTTGAATTAGGTCAGTGATTTTCCTGCTCAAAAGTGAAAAATCCCTGAAAAGGGACTAAGTTGCAACCTTGGGCGACTTAGTCCCACCAGGGGTTTTTTAGGTGGGTTTTCTAGAATTTGAATGATTTGAATGTTGCTTGTTGGGATTTGTATCATTTGTGAGTGGAATAGGCCTTGAAGTCCAAAATAATGAGTCTTAGGGGCCTACAAATGCAGTTTCTAAGGGGTGATTGATGCAAAGGTGTCTAAAATAGGAGTAAATTAGACCACAAATTGTACTATCTCCAAAGGAGTATAATTTTTGTGTCCATAGTTAGCCCCCACTTTAGCACCCATATGACTCTATGTGCATATGTAAGCTAAAGGACTCTAAATAGTGTACTTTACTTCATAAAAGGATACTCATTCAGAAGATGAGAGAATGAAGCCCCCAGTTTAATTATCTGCAAAACCACAACATTAGGAACCACATCCTGCAACACAAATTCATTAGCTGTCCAAAAAATTGTTTTATACCACTTCTAAAAATTGAGTTTGAAGGTAGATATATGCCCCCCTTGATTCTACTTGCTTTACAAAGGTGGAATCAAGGAAGCAAACTAGCCACATAGCATAAGGGACATCATATCATAGGACATATCCAAGTACCATACCTCATAACGATAGACAATTGATATTTTGGGTGTGGAATCATGATTCCAACACATCAAACGATATCGAAAATGGAGTTCCCTAGCACTTGTTATGGTGTTTTGAATAGAAAGTACTTTATTAACTCTTAAGATAGGAAAAGCCCTAATTTTATACATAAGAGTAAAAAAGAATGAAAAGAGTTAAAAGAGGTAAAAGTGAAGGAATTTTTCACTTACTATTTCATTTTACCTTCTTTTAGTGTGAGAGTGATGAGTGAAGATGGAAAGATGTCGAGCAAACGAGACTACAGGCCTACACGATTGGATGTTCTACGTGACCAAGTGACACACGATGACCATCATCATGAGGTGAGTCGATTTTGCTACCTATGCTATGTGTTTATGCAATTATTTAATGATTTTTATGCATTTCTAAGTTAATTTAGGATCTTGGAAAAAAAGTTTGCAAAGTGTCCCTTTTTTTGTGAAGTGTCCCATTTGTTTGCAAAGTGTCCCTTTTGTTCGCAAAGTGTCCCACTTTTTTGCAAAGTGTCTAGGGCCTTTAGGAAAGCACACTAGAATAACTTTTGTACACTTTCATGATGAATAAAGTAAAAATTAAAGATATTAGATGATTTTTAGAGTATATTTTTGTAATTTTGATAGGTACCCACCCGTTCGTGGCAGTGTGTAGGGGGTAGGTAGCTAAGATTTTTGAGAGGTTTTTCCCCAATACTTTCAGCAGAGGAGATAGAGAACTTGCAGGTCATAGGTATCTATTGGGCATACCTCATGCCCCCCATGAGGTACCATGATGCTATGTTGATGGCACCCTGCAAGTGCTAGGATGAAAACACATGCACATTCCACCTATCGGTAGGTGAGATGATGATTACCCTGGAGGACATACATTGCATTCTCCATGTTCCTATTCAGGGAGAGTGGGTATGTTTTGAGAGAGACCACACCTTCTATGAGCAGAAGGAAGATATGTAGTATTGGCTAGGTGGTCCAATGCATGATGAGCAGGTGAGAGGGCGGATTGACTTGATGATGTTACTCTATTCATGAGTGCCAAAGGTTAGATGAATCATGATGCATACAGTGGCACTAGTTCTCATCATTAATGGGCGAGCAACACACCTTGAGGGTGGACTAGTTCATTTGATACATGGTATGGCAGAGCTTCGAATAGTATACTCTTGGGGGCATTGTATCTTGGCACATTTGTATTATGATCTTGGCCAGTTTGTTTTCCAGGAGGTAGATAGTATGGTGCACTGCACGCTTCTACAGGTTTGGTGCCTGGAGCATATCATGTCTAGTTGACTTCCCATGTGCTACAACAATAGGGTATCTCAGGCCTTCAACTATCCTCTACAACAGTTATGGAAGTATGGAGATTTACATTTTTGGACAGTGAGAGTTGACTAACTAGAGGAGGATGAGATCTTGTGGAGACCTTATCAGCTGACACTACAGTGGCCATATCACATGAGACAGTTGAGGAGACTGTAGTTAGATAGATTTCTGGTTGGTTGACATGATCACATAGTATGTCCTTTCTCCTACAATCGAGTCATGCAACAATTTAGATAGATTCTGATGCTACCCTGGGCACAATCCTTTTTTAGGAGGTTAGTGTGGAGTGACCAGAGACTAGGTGATATAGTGCAACTCATTCTAGACCATGCTGCTGAGAGTTGCTCTGACTTCTTAGATCATGACCAACCTCCAATCTTTGATGCAGATGACATCGGTTCCACATGGGATTATGAGGAGTGGTGGATGGTATCATGAATAGTTCCTGTATATCCAATGGATGAGCCTATAGGAGATGTAGGTCCATTTCTAGATGAGGGAGATGACAGAGAGGATAGGGTCGAGGAGACATAATACAGGGCTGCACACATATTTACTAATGTAATTGATGATAGATACGATGAGGATGCAGATCCTGACTATGATGGCTAGGAGGGAGAGGAGGAGGACCAGGAGGAGGATGAGGATGAGCCACCCCTAAGTGAGAGTGATGAGGAAAAAATTGAGAATCGAGACAAGTGGGGAGAGTCCTCTCCCATTCGTATGACAAGATCACAAGCAACAACTATAGCAAGCATTAGTACGCATAGTCATGGAGAGGCTAGCACATCTTCCATGCCCCTTGCATAGGATGATGTTGATATTTCTCAGTCTACTAGAGATATAGGTAATGATATTTGATTTTATGCATGTACTTTGGTGTTTATGCTCTCTCTCTCTATATATATATATACGGGCAACATATGAGAGTCTGAGGAGATGACTCCACTGAGTAGAGACTGTAGGAAAATCATCCCGAACTCCAACAAAGGTTGAGAGACTAAAGGTAGAGGTAGCACGGCTATAGGAAGAGAGGGAGCAGATAACAGGGTAGCATCAAGTGGCCCTTGGATGAATACAAGGCTTAGAGTTTGCACTCAGATTTAGTGGATCATGATCACGATCACATACGATTGTCTTCAAATGTCCTACTACCGGATCATGAGTACCAAATCCCGAGGGGTCAAGTACCCATAGACCTCAGTGATATTGTATATTGTGATGATATGTATATAAACCTTTGGATATATATATATATATATATATATATATATTTGTATTAATGTGTGTGAATGTTAAATAGAAATGTTATTAATTGAATAACCTTTGTAAGATTACTTAATTAATGTCTTCATGATTTAACAAAGCTTATGTGATCTAGTTAAAACTTATTACAGTTTCTTTGAGATACGACATGTTGATTAAGTATGCTATGCTAAATTAAATGTATTAATGACCTAACTTATCATAACACATAAGATGTATGAAACCTAAAGTAATTATAAAAATAAATTAAATAATCACTTTAGTGCTCAAGAAATACATATGATTGATTTGTCAAGAACAAAGCAATGTGAAAGCATATAGGATATGACCCAATAGCTTTAACAACATTGCTTTATCATTCACACAATTCAAAGGGATTAGACATAATACTGATGCAAATGTGTGACATTGATAGGTTCCTTAAGGGGTGTGCCATCTAGTTTTGTTAACATGTATGCACCAGACCCAAAAATTTTGTCAACGATGTATGGTCCTAACCAATTAGAATTGAATTTATCTCTTTCATTTGGGTCGACATTGACATTGCGTTGATTTGCAGAGAGAACTAATTCACCCTTGTGGAATGAGTGAGGGATAAAATTAAGATTGTAATGGTGATGTTTCCTTTTGCAATAAGCTTGAAGATGTTCAAGAGCATTAATATGCTATTCATCGAACATCTCAAGCTGGTGTAATCTTTGTTTTTGATAGTGTGTATCGTCAACAAGTCCTTGAATAGCAATTCTTAGTGTGGGAATCTCTAACTCCAAGGGCATTATTGCTTTACTACCATAGACCAAATTATAAGGTGTGGTCCCTATGGAAGATCGAACACTTGTGTGATAAGCCCAAAGTGCATAGTGTAATTATGTGTGCCAATCCCTATGATTTTTATTAACAGTTTTCTTCAAAAAAAATTCAAGAACTTTATTAGTTGATTTAGCTTGACCATTAGATTGTAGGTAATAAGGCGTCAAAAAACAATGTTGGATATTAAAGGTCTCCAAGAATTTCTTCACATCATTATTCTTAAATGGTGTACCATTATCAGAGACTAATGCAAAAGGGAGTCCAAAGTGAGCAATAATGTGTTCTAGGATGAAATGACATATTACCTCAGTTGTTGTACATCGAAGAGGAATAGCCTCTACCCATTTTGTGAAATAATCAGTTGCAGTGATGATAAAAGTATGTCCAATGGAAGAAGGGGGTGAAATTTTTCCTATAATGTCTAATCCCCAAACCGCAAAGGGTCATATCAACAGTTGAGTTTTAATTTCACTAGCAGGAGCATGATGCAAATTGCTATGTTCTTGACATTTATGAGAATTTTGAACATAATCGAAGCAATCACGTTCCATGTTGCACTAGTAATACCCAATACAAATAAGTTTTGAACCAATGTTTTCCCTCCAAAATTTCCACCACAAGCACCTTCATGGGCTTGGTGAAGTGCTAGAGGCATCTCAAATTTGTTTAAGCATCTAAGTAAGAGACCATTGAATGACCTTCGATATAGCACACCGACAAGAATTATATATTTAGATGCAAGATTTCATAAATGAGCACAAAGGTTTTTGGTTGTTGGATTAGGAAAGGTACCACTTTTCAAATAGTTGAATATGGTATCATACCATTCACTCGAGTTTTCCTCATTCGTCATTAAAACTTCTTCCATTTTTTTGTCGATCGAAGGTTTCATGATAGGGTGAATAGTGAATGTGAAATTTTTTGAAGGATATTGAGGGGATATAAGAGAGGCAATACTTTCCATTGCATCGACAAGCCGATTATCTTTTCATGGGATGTTATCAATGGTAAATTTTTGAAACTTCTCTAACAAGTGCATGATAAGATCCTTGTATTTGGATAGTTTGTCATGCTTGGCTTGATATGTTCCATTTATTTGTTTAATTACTAATTTTGAGTCACCAAAGATCTTAATATCTTTGATACCCATGATTAAAGCAACACACAGCCCAAAAATTAGTGCCTCATACTCAACTGTGTTATTCGTACATAGGAAGTTCAAGCGATACGACAAGGGAATAGGCTTTCCTATGGGTGGAATTAAGATAACTCTAGAACCAAAGCCTATTATACAATTGGATCCATCAAAGTATAATTCCTATGTAGGAATGTCTATTGTCAACACACTATCATCAGGAAAAAAGTAATTGCTAGGTAATGCTAGAGGAGAAGGAGCATCAACTAAGTGGTTGGTCAAGGCTTGGCCTTTGATTGCTTTTTGTGAAACAAGCTTAAGGTCAAACTTGGTCAAAAACATTACCAATTTAGCTAGCTGTCCTGATAAGTCTATTTTATTAAAAAGATGTTTGAGAGGATCAAATTTTTTCATGACTTGTATTTCAACATTTAGTAAATAATGTTGCAACTTACTAGTAGCAAATACAAGAGCCAAACATTGTTTTTTGATTGGTGTATATCATATTTCATAATCGATTAAAGTTCGACTAATGTAATAAATAGGATTTTCTTTTCCATTTTCATCTTGTTGATCCAAAAATGCAGCAAGAGCATGGGAAAATGAGACTATGTAAAGGATGAATGGTTTGTTTGGCATAGCAGGTTGTAAAACAAGAAGAGTTGCAAGGTATTCCTTCAAACTCTCAAAGGCCTATTTGCAATCCTCATTCCAATAAAAAATGCACATCCTTTTATTGGATGTTATGTTTTGTTGCTGATATGTGGGTGTCATTTGTGTCAACACTATTAGCATTGTTGCAATAGAAGCTATATATGTCGAGGATATTGAGAAAATTATAATAAGAAGTGCTATAGGTTGTCAGTGGTGAAGTGAAATTATTTTTGTTGGTGTGATTAGTACATTGATGTTCAGAGGTTGTGTACTAAGGGGTTTCTTGTTGAGTATATCTAGTTTATCCATGTCAAGTTTCAGAGATCTGCATGAAGATTTGTATTCTGACAGTTTTTATGTTACTTTAGTTTGTGTTCCTGAATGAAGATCATGTGATTCCAGTAAGTTCAGTTGTTGCAGATGCTTCTCTAATGTTTCATGATGGTTGTGGATGTTTCTAGTGCATGATCTATCTGTGTTGCACATCTTCATTGATCGTTGTGCTCGTGATCCAAGATTTTATCTTCCATGTTCATATTTTTCATGTTCTTGGCTGACAAGGTGTTGAAGCATGTTGTGGATCCTCAAAGAGTAATTAATTGAAGTGGTTCATGTTTGAGGATGTTATTTTCGGTCTTCACTATGTTGTGGCCAACCTTGGTTGATTCACGTGAATAATCTAAGTTATTGATTTGGGCCAACTATTTATATTCATTTTATTATTTCTTTGGAGCCAACTTATAGCGATGTAATTTATTGTTGTGGATATATAAGAGCGACTATTTTATGATTTGAAGGAATGTGTGTGTGAAGTTTAAGAGTCCTATGTGTGAATAAAGTTTAGATCATTCAAAGGTAGAGCAGAGAGAGAAGAAGAGCGAAGAAGTGTTCATGTGCTTAACCGGAACTGTAACCTAGCATTAGCAGATGCTACTTTTCTCAGTTCAAAGTATGATGGATTTAATCAGAACCTTTTTGTAAGATAGTGTGTCTTCCTTTGGGCAGTAAGCCTATTTTGTATTTGAGCAGTGAGCTCTAGGAAATGTGCCTGAATTCATGTGCATTCCCCATTCATAATTCCTTATACTTTTAACAGGGTATAATCTTGTGGACTAACCTCCACCGTGGTTTTTACCCTAACAAGTTTTCCACGTAAAAGTCTTGGTGTTATGTGTGATTCTGATGCATTTTTCATTTATGCTTTCATGATTAATGATCAAATCTGAGAATAAGGTTAATAAGTAAAATAAGTTTGAAATTCGGTGACAACTGATTCACCCCCCCTCTCAGTTGTCTGCCCTTGTGTTGCCAACAATTAGTATAAGAGCTTGTGGTTCCTTAGAAGAAGTTTAACAACTTGAGGTGATCCGAGATGGATAATTATAAGAAGTATAGTCCTATATTTGATGGAACAAATTATTATTTATGGAAGACTCGAATGGAGTGCCATTTGAGATGCATTGGTGAACCCTACTAGAGTATTACAATATATATATGTTATTCCATAGAATGGTCCTACTACTTCTACTGAGTATAATATCAGGGCTAAGGAGGTGTTGTTGAGTGCTTTGACTGATACTGAGATGAAAATTTTGATGGATCTAAAGATTGCTTATGAGATCTAGAGAAATTTGGAAACCTTGTACAAAGGTGATGCTAATGTGAATATTGCTAAGCTACAAAGTTTGAAAGGGAAATATGAAAATTTGAAAATGGGTGATAATGAAAATGTTACTACTTTCATGTAAAGAGTGAATGAACTTGTGTGTGGTATCAGATGTGCTGGTGGACAAATAGAAAAATAAAAAATTATTACTAAAGTGCTTAGATCCTTTCCTGATTCTTTCAAGGCTAGTGTTATTGAAGAGCTTTGGATTGTAACAAATGTTACCAAAGATATGTTGATTGTTAAGATTACTGATTTTGATTTGAGTGAATTTGGTGATGCACTTCCTAAGGTTGAATATGCATTCAAGGCCACTACTTCTGTATGATCAGGGTGAAATTTCATCTAGAAATACATTCAAGTATGAGGATGAAATGAGACAGCTTGATGAAGAAGAAAGAGATCTTGAAGAACTTGAAGCATTGATTGTGAAAAGAGACGCTAGAGGAAAAGGTAAGTATGAAGGAAAGTTGCCTATTAAATGTTTCTCTTGCAATAAGATAGGTCATTTTGCATCAAGGTTTCCTAAGAGAGTTTCCAAGCCAAGATTTAAAAAGCCTAAATTCCAAAAGAAGTATTACTATGTTGTTGATGAAGGTGTGATAGATGATGAATCTGACAAAGGAAATGCAAGTGAAGATGAATTTGTGTTTATTGCTATCAAGGAAAATAATCTTGTGTCTACTAAATTTGCTAGTTGTACAAATGTGGAGAAATCCTTAGCTGCTTGAGTTGAAGAGAAAGATGAATGGGTAATTGACAGTGGTTGTTCTAATCATATGACAGGAGATAAAAGTAAGTTTGTGAATTTGGAAAAGTATGATGGTGGTGTTGTGAGATTTGGTGATAATACAACTGGTGTGATCCATGGAAGAGGCTGCATTTATCTTGATGGTAAGCATAATACTGATGATATCTTGTATGTTGAAGGTTTGAAGCATAATATTTTAAGTGTTAGACAGATGATTGATAAGGGACACAATCTTCAATTCATGGATGGTAAGTACAAAATATTGGGAAATTCTAGAAATGTGATTGCATTAGGTACAAAAATAAAAGGTAATATTTTCCACCTGAGTGCTGCTAGTAAAAGTTGTTTGATTGCTCAAATTGATGAAAGTTGGTTGTGGCATAGGGGAATGTGTCATGTTAACTTTGATAATATTGTCAAGATAAGTTCCACTAAGGATATGAGAGATCTTCCTAAGCTGATGAAACCTACTAATGCCATATGCAAAGAATGCTAGTTAGGAAAGAAAAAAAGAATTTTGTTTCGAAGTAAACAACAAAATTCAAATGGATTGTTGGATCTTGTGCAAACTGATTTGTGTGGTCCTGCTAGAACTATAATTTTACAAGGATAAAGGTACTTCATGTTTCTTATTGATGACTATTCAAGGATGATGTGGGCTACTTTCTTAAGGGAGAAATTTGAAGCTCTAGAAAAGTTCAAGATCTTTAAGGCTATGGTTGAGATAGAGATAGGTCTGAAGATTAAATGTTTGAGATCAAATAGAGGTGGTGAATTCACTTTTGGTGAGTTTAATTCCTTTTGTGAAGATCATGGAATGAAGAGACAGTTATCTACACTACAAACCCCTCAACAAAATGGAGTTGTGGAAAGAAAGAACATAACAGTTCTAGATGCTACTAGAATCATGATGTTGGAAGGAAATGTACCTCATATCTACTGAAGAGAAGCTGAGTACTGTTGTGTACACACTTAACTGGGTACAAATCAAAGGTGATACTGGTAAGACTCCTTTTGAGCTATCGACTAGTCAGAAACCTACTGTTAGATATTTCAAGATCTTTTGAAGCAAGTATTATATCAAAAGAGATGAAGATATATGAAATTTTGATGCTAGGAGTGATGGAGGAATCTTTCAAGGTTATACTACTAAAAGTAAGGCCTACCAGTGTTACAATAAGAGATTGAAGAAAATGGTTGAAAGTTAAAATGTTAAGGTTGATGAAGACTTTGGTACACTATCCAAAACCTGTGGATATGATTCTAATGATTAGAATGGCAATACAAAGAAAGGTTAGACTTCAAGTCAAGTCCAAATCATTCTGGTGAATCAAGAAGATCAAGAGGAAGGAGAAACTGGTGGAAGAATAGAATTGAGATCAAAAGAGCTTGAAGTTGAAGAACATTCTAAGAATACTTTGAGGTATGTAAGGTTGAATCATTTAGAAGATCAAATTATTGGTGATAAGAACAAAGGTGTCCAGACTAGGAGAAAGATTGTAGAAGAATATTGTTTGATTTCAAAGACTGAGCCTAACAATGTGAATGAAGCATGCAAAGATGAAAATTGGGTTTAAGCAATGAAAGAGGAACTACAACAAATTGAAAAGAATGCTACATGGATTCTTGTTCCCAGACCTAAGGATAAGAATGTAATTGGAACTAAATGGGTCTTTAGAAAAAAACTGTATGAACAAGGTGAAGTGGCTAGAAATAATGCAAGACTGGTATGTAAGGGATATTCATAGATGGAAGGTATTGATTTTGAAGAAACCTTTTCCCCTGTTGCTAGAATTGAAGCTATGAGATTATTTTTTGCTTATGTTGCTTACACAGACTACAAAGTTTATCAAATGGATGTCAAGTCTGCTTTTCTAAATGGTGAATTGGAAGAAGAAGTGTATGTTGAACAACCTGATGGATTCCAGTTGACTGATCAGGGAGATATGGTTTTCCGATTGAAGAAAGCATTGTATGGACTCAAACAAGCCCCTAGAGCATGGTACGCCATATTGGATAAGTACTTGGTGAAGCTTGGATTTAACAAAGGTACTGCTGATAGTAATTTGTTTTTCAAGAATGATGGTAAAGATTTTATTGTGGAAGTTTTCGTTGATGATATCATATTTGGAGGAGATGATCTGTGTATGAAGTTTGCTAATGAGATGCATAATGAGTTTGAGATGTCAATGATTGGAGAGATGAAATTCTTCTTGGGATTGCAAATTACTTAGTTAGATAAATGGATCTTTATTTCTCAGTCCAAGTATGTGAAAGATTGCTAAAGAAATTTGGTATGGAAGATTCAAAGCCAGTTGGTACACCTATGGTGACTGGATGCAAGTTGACAACTGATGATGATTCTTTGAAGGAAAATAAAACTAGATACATATCAATGATTGGTGGATTGCTTTATTTGACTCAAACTAGACTTGATATCATGAATATTGTATGTATTGTTGCTAGATTTCAAGCAGATCCTAAAGAATCTCATGTGATTGTTATGAAGAGGATTTTCAGATACTTGAAGGGGATAGTTGATTTTGGTTTATGGTATCCTAAAGATGATGATATTACTTTGAGTGCCTTTACTAATGCTGATTGGGTAAGATATGTGAATGATAGGAAAAGTACTAGTGGTGGAGCATTTTTCTTGGGAAAGAAGCTGATTTCATGGTTAAGCAAAAAGCAGAATGCTATTTCTTTATCTACTACAGAGGTAGGATACATTGTTGTTGCTAATAATTGTACTCAAGTACCACGGATGAAACAAATGTTGAAGGATATCAAATTTGTGTATGATGATCCTATTGCTATATTTTATGATAACTCAAGTGCTATTAACATTTCTAAGAATCCGGTGCTACATTCCAGGACCAAGAATATATCTATCAAGTTTCACTTTTTGAGAGAGAAAGTAAGTGAAAAGGAAGTTGTATTGAAGTATGTGCTTACTAAGGAGCAGATTGCAGACATATTTACCAATCGTTTCCTAAGGATACTTTTGAGTATCTCATAGGGAAGCTAGGGGTGATTACCCCTCCTAATAAGAACTAAGGATGCATTGATTTGCATCAATCCGTGCATTTCATGATCATATTTTGATTCAAATTGATGTTGTGGTGCCTGCTACTTAGGGGGAGTAGTCATATGTTTAGAAGTTTAGGTGTTTTAGATATGTGGTTCAGAGCTTGTATAGAAGAAATATTTGCCATTGATGTCAAAGGGGGAGAAGAGCAATGTGAAAAACTTTTGTGGGGAGAATAGTTGAGGAAAGAAGAGTCAAAACCTAAGAGGGGTAAGCGTAGTTGTGTTGATGGTATTTTTCACATCATGTGTTACCATCAATACCAAAGGGGGAGATTGTTGGATGTTGTGTTGTGTTGCTGATATGTGGTTGTCATTGATGTCAACACTATTAGCATTGTTACATTAGAAGTTGTATATGTCGAGGATATTGAGAAAATTATAATAAGTGTTACAAGTTGTCAGTGGTGAAGTGAAGTTCTTTTCATCGGTGTGATTAGTATGTTGTTGTTCAGAGATTATGGAATAAAGGGTTTCTTTTTTATTATATCTAGTTTATCCACAACAAGTTTCAGAGATCCACGTGAAGATTTTATCGAGTTATGAAGATTTGTATTTTGGTAGTTTTTCTGTTACTTCAATTTGTGTTACTGAATGAAGATCATGTGATTCCAGTAATTTCAGTTGCTATAGTTGCTTCTTTGATGTTTCATGATGCTTGTGGATGTTTCTAGTTTGTGCTCTATCTATGTTGCACATCTGCATTGATTTTTGTGCTTGTGATCCAAGATTTTCTCTTGCATGTTCATGTTTTTCATGTTCTTGGCCGACAAGGTGTTGAAGCGTGTTGTGGATCCTCGAGGAGTAATTAATTGAAGTGGTTCATGTATGAGGATGTTATTTTTAGTCTTCAATATGTTGTGGCTAACCTTGGTTGATTTGCATGAATAATCTTTATTGATTTGGGCCAACTGTTTATATTCATTTTATTATTTCTTTGGAGCTGACTTATAACAATGTAATTTCTTGTTGCAGATATATAAGAGAAATTTTCTTATCATTTGAAGGCATGTGTGTGCAAAGTGTAAGAGTCCTGTGTGTGAATAAAGTTTAGATCATTCGAAGGTAGAGCAGGGAGAGAAGAAGAGTGAAGAAGTGTTCATGTGCTTAACCAGAACTATAACCTGGCATTAGTAGATGCTACTTTTCTCAGTTCAAAGTCTGATGGATTTAATTAGAACCTTTCTATAAGATAGTGTGTCTTCATTTGGGTAGTAAGCCAATTTTGTATTTGAGAAGCGAGCTCTAGGCAGTGTGCTTGAATGCATGTGCATTCCCCATTCATAATTCCTTATACTTTTAATAGGGTATAATCTTGTGGACTGACCTCCATCGTCATTTTTCCCCTAACAAGGTTTCCACATAAAAATCTTGGTGTTATGTGTGATTCTGATGTGTTATTCATTTATTCTTTCATGATTAATGATCAAGTATGAGAATAAGGTTAATAAGTAAGATAAGTTTGAAATTCAGTGACAACTGATTCACCCCCCCTCTCAATTGTATGCCCTTGTGTTACCAACACCTTTTTGAGGAGATGTGTGAAAGGTAATGTTTGATTAGCTATGGAGGCAACAAAATGAAGGATGGCTTGAATTCTTCCTTGTAACATGCACAATTGTGAAATGTTTCTAGGAGGTTGCATGTTTATTATAACATCAATTTTCTTTGTGTCCACCTCAATGCCTTTGTGAGATATGATAAACCCTAAAAGTTTTCCACTATCTAATCCAAAGACACTTTTTTGGATTTAGGTGCATGTTGTATTTACACATCCATTAAAAGATTTGTTGAAGGACATTCACATTGTCTTTTCGTTTTAAGGATTTGGCGAGGATGTCATCAACATAATCTTCCAAGATTTTATGTATGTAATCATGAAATATCAATGTCATTTCTCTTTGATAAGTTGTTCCTACATTCTTTAATCAAAAAGGCATCATAACCCAATTTTTTTTCCCCAAATAGATATAAATGTTGTTTTATATTGATCTTGTGTGCTGATAAAGATTTGATTATAACCAATTTTTTTTTCCATGAATGACAACAAAGCATGTCCCGTAGTTGAATCCACTATCATGTCAATATTAGGAAGGGGAAAATCATCTTTTAAAGAGGCTTTATCCAAGTCACGAAAATTCATACATATCCTAATATGATTATCAAGTTTAGCAACTACAACAATGTTTGAGATCCATGGAGAATAATCAATAGGTCGAATGAAACCTGCATCAAGGAGTTTTTCAAGTTCACCTTTAACATGCAAGGCTATCTTAGGGTTCATTTTTTGTATCTTTTGGCAAATAGGATTAGCATTTTCAACAAGAACAATGTTATGTGTTACAATATTCGAATCTATTCCTGGCATATCTGAATATTTCCAAGAAAATATTTCAAGAAAATCATGAAGCAAGGTTGTAGTATCCTCTTGTTCTTCATCATCAAGGAACTTCCCAATCTTAATGACTTTTTATTTATCTTCTATGTCCATTGGTATATCAATTGTATCCCCTAATGGGAGTGCATTTGACTTGGGAAATTTGGGATCATATGGTTCCATGCTTGTATGCAGCTTATCACTGATGTCATTTTTCTTGGTGTTAATCATAACATAGGTAACCCATTGCATGGGAGGAGTAGAGGATGTTGTATCATAAATTCCCAACAGTTGTTTCAAATCTTCATCACTTTCAACATACTCCCATGGCAGTGGTAAATCCATATCAAGGAATTCAAGATGTTTTAATGTGAGATTGATTTTTTGTTTACATGTGATGGTGTTGATATTTAGCAATGGCCATTGAGCTGCTTTTGTTATCTTAGAAAAAGAATATCCCAAACTAGTCTTTGTATCTTGTCTATTTGGTTCTATAGGAACAAAAATGCATTGCTCATATTTTCCACATCATTTACCATTGTATCCCAATTGTTTCATAATCTCATATCCTCATCCATAAATTCTTTCCATTTCCTTCGGGTTGGGTGGTTGTTGACAATCTATATCATCAAAATTTGTTGTGTATGTTGTATTTTCATCCAAAGTAGATGAGGTAGACATTTGGGAAGATTCTTATGAATCGTGAGTGGACATCACTGTAGGTTGTTCTTGCTTTTCATCCTCTTTTTGTGCGATTATGTATTCACCCATGAATGAAGGTGTGAATTCTAATGTACCCCAATCATCGCCTAGCAATTTAGACACAGGTTCTTCTTCTTGTTTGCTAGTCTCAAGGCGTTCTATATGAGATGTTGGAATCAATGTGTTCAAAGGACTTGGTGTTCCTTTTTCAAGTTGTAAGAAACTTTCAGGCTCGTTGTCTATTTCAACTTGATAAACTTTGCTGTTATAGACATATTTCATTATTCGATGAAGGGTTGAAGGCATGGTACACATCTCACGAATCCATGGTCTTCCCAAAAGAAGATTGTACAAAAGATCATAAGGCATGACATGAATAGGAGTTTGCAAGGTAGCCATTTTGACTGTAATATGTAAAGTAATTACACTGAATGGTTGCTTTGTGATATTTTCAAATCCTCTAATAGATAAGGAATCAGGTTTGATTTGCGATTTATCCACACTTAACTGATCTAGGAGCTTTACACTGCACACATTAAGAGCGGATCCATTTTCAACAAGGGTCCTTTTGATGTCTATTCTATTGAATTGAGAAATTATCATAAAGGCCTCATTTTGTTTCCTTAATTCTAATGGAGGGAGATCAAGTTGATGAAAGGTAATGTCTACATTAGCTGCATTCATTCCCTATATAAGAGCTGCCACATCATTTGTGTTTGTACCAGGTGGAACCACTATTTGTTGCAATGTTGTTTGGAGCATAGAGTGATATTTTGGTGAATTATGAAGAAGTTCCAAAAGGGATATCTTTGTGGGAGTGCTATTAAGTTGTTCAACAAGATCATACTCCTTTAATTGAGGAGCACTAGGTAGTATAGAATTGGGAAAATTTAAGGAGGTTGGGGTTTGTTGTGGTGGTTGTGGGTTATTTATAGTGTAATGTGTTTGAGCAAAAAAATCATGCTTAGGTGGGTAAAGGGTGAATGCAGGTTTAGGTAGAGGTGGAGGTTTGTGTGAAGGTGGGTAAAGGACAAGTTGAGGTTGAATTACATTGAAATATTTTGTTTTAGGTTGCTCACAACAAACCTTAGTGGATGGATTTTGTGAGATGAAGTCCTCAAGGGCTTCATCTAACATGTCAAAGTCATCACTACTAAAAGGTTTGGGAGATAAGTTATTGTTGGTTGGTTTGGGTTTGTCATCTCAAGCCTTAGTGGATGAACTTAGAGAGAGGAATCCTTGTAGAGCTTCATCTAACTTGTCTAAGTTATCACTATGAAAAGGTTTGGATGATATAGTTTTTCGAAAGTGAATCATAGTTTTTATTGGTTCTTTGATGTTTTGAAGTTTTTGTTTTCATTTTCTAATGAATCTGATCTAAATGAACTAGGAATTAATGCTGAAAATGAACATTGTAAAAATCTAATGCTATGCATAATTTCCATTAAATTAAATGAAACTAATGCTAATGATTTTAATTTAACAAAAAATAATTGAACAAAAACATAAAAGTAACTAAGACAAACAATAACTTAAGAAACTAGAAACAAAATTCTGAAAACACTTCAATGCAAAATGTGTACTGGGACTAAGTCGCCTAGGGTGGTGAATTAGTCCCAGTAGGGGAATTTTCAAATTTTTTTTAATTTTCTAATGGACATTGATGTTTTTTGTACTGTACCATGCAAATCTAAAGTTCAAATGCAAAATTTCACTATTGTGCAAGGAAATGGAATGCAATAATGCAAGCTTAAATGATTTGTTCACTAATACAAGTTTGAAAACCCTAGAATGCAAAAAAATGCAAAACCTAATGCAATGTTGATGTAAGCTACTCCTAGGATGTGAATGCACCTGAGATTAGAAATATAATGTTCTAAATTTAGGTTCACCAAAATGTGTACAAATATTTTGGCACCCAATGGCTTTCTTACACTTCTAAGGTTCTTCACCTAAAAGGAGAAAGGTGGGCCAAAAGGCAATGTATACACTCAAAATCAATGCAAAGATGGATGACATATGGCTAAATGTAATTTCTAAATGCAACAAACTAATAAAAAACATGATTTATTGATGTAAAACCTAAGAAATGCAAGTTGTTTGAAAACACATTGTGATATGCAGAAATATAAAATGAATGCAATAAAGAACAAGATAAGGATGCTAAAAAGAAACTGTGCACCTGGAAACTAATGAAGGATAAAATGAAGATTGCAGATGCCTATGAAATTATGGAAAATTTGATTTTCTAGCTATATGGGACACTTACACCAAGCTGGGAGACTTAGTCCTAGATCGGGGAAACTGCTCAGGAACCCGTTTCTACCAAATGGGTATCCAGATTTGCAAAAAATTCTGAGAAACAAGTGCAATAGGAATAAGTTTCCACTATCGGCGACTTCGTCCACTTTGGATTTTCTACAAATCTGAAAGTGGAAATGAAAGCCCACAATCTGCACTCTTTTTTCTGATGGAAACCCAGATCTGAACCTATGAAAATACCTATAAAATAGAGTATAAATTGATTTCTAATGGGGTTTTTCCTTGGTCAAACCCCTATTTGGTATTTAAACCTTGAAAGAGATAAAATCTACATAAAACCCTAGCCCTAAGTGTGTCTAAGACTAGGAAGTCTAAAAATAAGATGCAACCCTATTCTAACATGCAAGAATAAGATGCATAAATGGAATTAGAAAGATGCAAGAATCATTCTAAAAGAAATTAAATCACATTAGAAATGGATCTTAATGACATGCAAACCTTCCTTAGGCTGAAGATAGAGAGAAAATGGAAGATGGAATCACTTTGAAAACAAGTCCTTAGGATTGATTTGATGGCTAGTTGCATCTCCTCAACTTAGATTTCTCCATGATTCTCCATAGGCATCCATGATCAACCCTTTACAATGTGAGATCTTGAACAAAAAATTGAGCTTGAAGACCTGCAAAAACCCTAACTTTCTACCCTAAAGCTTCAACTTTGTTGTAGATAGACTAATGAATCTTCTTGTGAAAGATATTTGACACTTGAATTTTGAATTTGCTTGCTGAAAATGACTTAATGTTGTGAAAAATTACCTAAAAACATATATTTATAGGCATCAACACCTAATTATTCATTATTTTAACTTCATAGGCTAACATCCATGGGGGATTTGAATTAGGTTGGTGATTTTCCCGCTCAAAAGTGAAAAATCCCTCAAAAGGGACTAAGTCGCCACCCTGGGTGACTTAGTCCCACCACGGGTTTTTTAGGTGGGTTTTCTAGAATTTGAATGATTTGAATGTTGCTTGTCAGGATTTGTATAATTTGTGAGTTGAATAGGCCTTAAAGTTAAAAATAATGAGTCTTAGGGGCCTATAAATGCAGTTTTTGAGGGGTGATTGATGCAAAGGTTTTTAAAATAGGAGTAAATTAGACCACAGATTGTACTATCTCCAAAGGAGTACAATTTTTCATGTCCACAGATCCTCTTACTTCTCAATGAGGTTCACACAAGAATTATTAATGACTTTAACTAACTCCCAAATTCCTAGAACCAAATTTTTTACAATCTCCTCCAATTGCTACATGCTAACAAATGGAAATTGAGGATTATATAAATGTAGAGAGTGGACTACTCCTAGAGCTTGGTAGGATATTCTTTTCATCAAATATTTTGGTAAAACTAAGAAATTTTTAGTCCCTTTCTTTTCCAGCATTTTCAAAAAATAGATTCACTTTCTTCCCTTGGAGAACATGTAAGACTTTGGATTTGAACTTTCTTATAATGTTGTAGTATAGAATGTGCCCTTTAGAATGAGAAAGACAAAAAAAATGTTTTTCTTTACAACAACCCTTGTATTTCTAAAATATTTTTTGAGTTAAGCCTAATATTCTACACTAGTGGACATTCCCTAGAAAAGTGGCCCATGCAATGACACTTTTTATAAACATTTTCAAGGGTTTCAAGAAAAATACTTTGTATCCAAACCCCATTCTTGGATTTAATATGAATTTATCAAGGGATTTCCTTTGTCACATCAAGAAAAACACAAACCCTAACTGGTTATCCTGGATTTCTAAAGAAATCTATATCATGTTTTAAAAATATTTCCATTTGATTTTCCAAAATTTCCAAAATTTCCAAAATTTCTAGTTCTCTATATTCTAAAGGAAAAGATTGAAACTGAACCAAAAAAGGGATAAATTTGATCGTAGAAGACCAAGGGTTAAAATCTGGAGATCAAGGTTGAATAAATAAACTAGATCCCTCAAAGGCCCATGCTTTAACCTTGTAGACTTCATCTCTACAAGATTTAGAAGAGAAAATTACTACAAAGAAACCCTTGCCTTGATCTAAATTGAAAACCTGATTTGCACCCTCCCATTCTTCAAAAATGAGATTTTTTAATATTTTTAATTTAGGTATTAGATTCCAAAACTTACAGATTAATGCTTTCCCTTGAAGATCTTGGATCTATAGGTCAAGAAGGTCCTTTGAGAATATTATTTCTATAATCCCCTTCTTGTCCACCCTCTTCTTTGAAGCTAGTTCAACCTCCCACTGAAGTGAAACTCCCTTTGACATTTGATCTTTTAAGAACTTATGAAAAGCAACAATAGGATCAAGAGACCAAAGATAGTACAAAAGAGAGAGAGAAAAAATGAGAGAATATGATGATTGTATTCTCAATATGCATGAAGATGCTCAATTACAAGTATGTACAAGGCTTGCTTATAAAGGCAAGCTAGGACTCAAGGAAGGGCCATGAATGAGGCAAGTGTCACATTCATGTGCAAGGGTAGGCAGAAATAAATAATAGATAATTCCATGAAAGGTGGATCACCCACCTAAAGTGGAATTATCATGCCATGAAAAGTGGAGATAAAAAGGTGATAACTAGATCACACCACAAAGAGTGGGATTTATTCTATACACACTTCCCTAAGTGTCCCTATCACATCTCTCAATATATGCACAAACCTAGATGCAAGATGCAAATAACTAGGTGTCACAAGTGCAAACTACAATGATATGCACTCCCTAAGTAAGCTTAAGTAAAGTGTAATAAGTAAAATACTTATTTACACTAACACCCCCCCTTAAGTGCAACTAGGGGAATGAAGACTCAAGCTAACCATGAAAGATAAGATGCAAGATGGGTCTTGACAACTGGGCCATGTTAGGTACCCATGTACAAATGCAATGCAATATCTCACAAGCGACGAAAGGGAGAAAACCTCATGGGAAAAAATCCCTCTCAAAAGAGAGAAGAAAAAAAATAAATGTACAAATGAAGAAGGACAAAACCCCAAGATGAGGAAAAAGTATTCCCGATGAAAGAGAATGGAGAAGTCAAGTGACTCCCTCTAACACATCCCTCACCCCCAATAGAGCTCACAATTGATGGTACTTACTCTCAGTAAATGGTTTGGTGAATATGTCGATAACCTACTCTACTATTGGACAATAGCTCAAGTCAATGACTTGGTCTTGAATCAAATCCCTGATGAAGTGCATATGAATCTCAATGTGCTTGGTCCTCTGATGCTAGACCAGATTTCTCGAGTTCACAATTGCACTCTGATTGTTACACTGTGACTGTCAGACATGGAATGGAAAAACCAAAATAAAAAAGAATGTGTTGAAGCCAAATGGCCTCAATGGTGGCAATAACAACCCCCCTATACTCAGCCTTTGTCGATGAAAGAGAAATGGCATGATGCTTCTTGATTTTCCATGAAATAGGTCTTGACCTAAGATGGAAGTTGTAGCCGTAGGTTGACTTGTGATCATCACCAACCTAATTTGAGTTGATATATCCTACTAATTCAAGTTGTGCACCTATTGCATAATGAATCCCATACTAATGAGTACCCTAGATGTAGTGCAAGATTCATTTGGCAGCTTTCCAATGAAGCTCATGTGGTTCTTGCATAAAGCAAGAGACCATTCCAACCACATAAGAGATGTTAGGGTGTGTATGACTCAAATAGATGAGACTACCAACAAGCTGATGATACAAAGTAGCATCAAAAAGTGGAGTGGAGCACTTAGCCTCAAGCTTGACTCTTGAAAGAAAGGGAGTTGGAGCAGGCTTACAATTAGTCATGCGGAACCATGAAAGAAGATCAAGAGCATACTTGGGATGTGACAATGTAATCCCAGATGAAGAATGTTGAATTTCAATGCCGAGAAAGTAGTGAAGAAATCCCAAGTCAGTCATGGAAAATCTATCCTGCAAAGCAGTTTTGACATTGCCAATGATGGATGAGGTGCTCCCTGTAATGATCAAGTCATCAAAATAGAGCACAAATATCAAATGTGCATCATCCTACCTCAAGATGTAGACATTCTGATCTGAATGGCACTTGGTGAATCATGTGGAGAGAAGGAAGGAATCCATCTTGGCATACCAAGCTCGAGGGGCCTGCTTAAGGCCATAGAGGGACTTCCTTAGCCTACAAACCAATAAAGTATCCTGGATGAAACCCTATGCCTGCTCCATATAGATCTCCTCATCAAGATCCCCATCTAGAAAATAACTCTTAACATCCATCTAATGTATTGCCCAACCATGTGAAGTGGCAATGGCAAGTGTCAAGCACATGGAAGTCATCTTTGCAATAGGTGCAAAGGTCTTAGTGTAGTCAAATCCTGCAACCTGTGAGAAACCCTTTGTAACAAGTTGTTCTTTATACTTATCAACACTCCCATTTGATATTTGGTCTAATATATCCTCTTGCATCGAACCATATTTCTCCCCTTAGGAAGAGGGAATAACTCCCAAGTGTTGTTCCTCATCAAGGAACTATACTCTTCCTCCATAGTTGCATCCCATTCAAGAACCCTAGAGGATTCCTTAAAGGATTGTGGATCTGAAGCTAATGCAATGAGAGCATGTGGAAGAGGCTCATGCTCATGTTTTGACCTAGTCCTTCGAGTATCCAAAGGATCCCCAACAAGCAAACCTGCTGCCTCAAGATTCTGACAAGCCCAATGAGGTCTAGTACGGGTAGAAGGATGAGGCTCCTCAACTGGAAGTGGACCCTACGAAGGTTTAACCTTGTGAGTCAGTGAGGAAGGAGAGTCATCATCATCTAAATCACTATCATCATTGTCAACTATGGAGGACAGAGGAGGAGTAGAAGAGTCAACGCTAGGTGAGCTTTCCTCAACATGTACTCTCCTCTCAAAGAAAATCTCATGAGTCTTAGGATCCATCAGTCTGTATTCCTTAAGACCATTTGCATATCCCCCAAAGATACAAGGCTTGCTCTATGGCTCCAATGCCCTACATTTTTGTGGAGGAATACGAGCCCATGATGGACTCCCAAACACTTTGAAGTGTTACACAATAGGTTTCCTAGCAAACCAAGCTTCAAAAGGAGTGATACCCTTCAAAGCTTTATGAGGAACCCGATTTTGGATGTAGGTGGCACAACTAATTACTTCTGCCCAAAATGATGGACCAAGAGACCTGGCATGTATCATGTAGCTTGCCATTTCCTTGAGGGTTCTATTTTTCCTTTCTACCACACCATTTTGTTGAGGTGTGTAGGAAATAGAATGTTGTAAGTCAATTCCGTCAAGTGTGCAAAATTCCTCAAGTCTATTGTTCACATACTCTTTGCCATTGTATGTACGAAGGATCTTGACTTGCTTCCTGGATTGCTTCTTATCATGTGCTTTGAAGTTGAGAAACTTTTCAAATACTTCACTTTTGTGAAAAAGGAAGTAGACCCAAGCGTATCGTGAAAAATAATCAATGAAAGTGAGGAAATAACAAGCTTTTCCAAAGGATGACACTAGAAATGGGACCGCTGAAGAAGATCCAAGGCTCTATCAAACTTATTTAATTTGAAAAGAAGAATAAGGTTAATTAGTAACATAATTAAATAAAAAGTGTTTATTTAATTAATCAGATAGAATAAAGAAAATGTGAATTAATTAAATAATTAAGATTATTTAATTAATAGAAGAATTAAAGAAAATGTGAATTAATTAAATAATTAAGATTATTTAATTAATAGAAGAATTAAAGAAAATGTGAATTAATTAAATAATTAAGATTATTTAATTAATAGAAGAATAAAAGTTAAAGTAAATTAATTAAATAATTAGATTTATTTAATTAATAAAGAAATGAAGACTTTAGAGAATAATTAAATAATTGACATTATTTAATCATGACCATGGAAATACGAATTACGAAGAATATTGAAGTCATAGGCTTAGACAAGATATTGGTGTCTACATTTGCCCCTCTTTGATACAATGTCATTTTGGTGTTGTGTCAAAGAAAATCGATCAAAAAATATGCCCCAGTCATGCCCCAGTGTAAAACAGGTGAAAGTATGCCCCCTCGGGAAAATTGACAAATGTTTGAAAAATTTCAAAAAAAATGGAAATAGGCTCAATTAGTCAATTTGATAGTTAGAACTACAATGGAGTTGATGAATTTGAATTTGGAAGTGTTAGGGACGTGTACGGGTCGATTGAAGTTGGAAGTTGAAGCGGCCAGTTAGAAGAAATGTCACCAAAACCCTAGGTATAGATAGAAAATGGGGTAAAAACCAATTCATTTTTACCCACATAGCTTTGAAATTTGAGATTTTTGCTCTGGACCTTCAACGAAGATGTCTCTTGTTCTACACACCCATCATCGAGCCTATAGGATCCAGACCTTTAGGTGGCCGACCGATGCGGACCCCCCGGTATGTACTTGGATCTTGACTTTTGAATTTTTTATTTTCGCACTTTTCTATGCGTTTAATTTCAATTTTCATCATGCGTCACTTTTTTGAAAAGTTGCATTTGAATGCGTAATCAATGCATTTTCATGCGGTTCAACGCATTTGTAAATTCACGTGTGATGCTTAGCATGGGTTTTGTAATTTCAACACATTTGTATTTTATTTTGACACATGATAATTTGCTACGCATTTTCATTTAGCATAAACGCATGTGCTTTTTTATCAACACATGTAACAATAGTTCGACACATTTGTAAATATTGCATCGCATTTGCATTTAGGGTATTTAGCTGTAATGCGTGATTGTAAACAGACACATTTGATTTGAGCATGCATTTGTGATATTTGCATGCATGTGAGATTTTATGACACATTTACAAATTATAATGATGCATTTGAATTTTTGTAACACATTTAAAAAAGATTGACGCATTTGAAAAAAGAATGACGCATTTGACTAGCATGTGATTTTTTCATTTTGAAGTAGAGTAGGTTTTGATTCTAACATGAGGCATGCATAATGCCATTGTAGGTTGTTTTGGACCCTATTTATATGCGAGAGTCGAGGCCATTGACTTTTCGCTTTCGTGATAGTTTTCGTAGTGGGGAGAGACGAATTCTTTGGAATTTGGGTCTCTTTCATGTGATAAAAATGCCCATTATCCTAGAAAACTGGGGGATACTGACAATGTTATGTGAGCGGTGGCACTAAGAGACTTCTTCATTTCACTTTCCTACTAGAGAGGCAACAGTCACTTTAGAGGATGTATACAAGATTCTCAGATTGTCAATTAGAGGCACTAGGGTGATGTATGATACTTAGAGAGGATTCTCTAAGATGTGTAGATATTATCCTCACGAGGATATTAGATAGTTAGGTATTGACCACTATGAGATTAGGTGGCATGTTCTAGCATAGAGATACAGGTAGTTAGACTGTCTATTGTATACATTGATAGGTGGCATAGTTCTTCCTAACCATCGAGGTCATGGATTCCTAGTAGGATGGGGGGAGATGCTTGTGGGGATGTTAGAGAGGCGAGAGGTTTATGCTTGGAGTCCCTGTCTTCTAGCCATGTTGTATTTTCACTTGCATGATATAGCCTACCAAGAGGCACAGTCTATGAGTTGTGGTACCACACTCCTGATGGTATGGGCATGGGAACACATAGCTATTTTCCATCTGTTGGTTATAGTTGATGTGCAGTATGGAGCACCCTATGCCTTATGTTATGCAGGGGCCAATACTCAGCACCATGTTGGAGATACTGGATACTTTAGAAATGCTATTGATACCATGGTACAATTCACATGGAGACCATACTGGTTGTCCAGAGTGGTCAAATGAGGATGATCATTTCACATATTTCCCTCAGACACAGTATTTGATTAGGCGGACTATTTCACATGTGCATATTATAGAGAGACATTTTCCAGATCATGTTTTGCGTAAGTTTAGAGAGGTTCAAGATGAGCCTTGTGGCCGAGCAGAGTATGCGAGATCTTCTAGGGAGGTTACACTCTAGGGTGCAGAGATTCCAGTGGCTACAATAGAGGCAAATATCAATGCATTGCAACCATTGCATTGGGGGTGGAGAGATGGTTTGGAAGATCTAGGTACCATCGAGGCATATGATCAGTGGTGGGCCATTCATAGGCCTATTCCTTTGACAAACCTAGATTAGGATGCATCGGTAGAGCAGCGAGGGATAGGACTGCATGATAGGCATGGAAGAGGCCATGGTTGGAGAGGTGGTGGTGGTCGGGGTGATGATGGAGATGGTTGTGGAGGTGGGAAGAGGGGTGGTGGTAGAGGGAGGCGTGGATGAAGGGGATGAGGTCCACCTTTGTCACTCATTCAGGAGGCAGTTCGGGAGGGAGAGGATGCTCACATGCGAGACATTGGTGGAGGTGAGGAGGAGGCAGATGTTGAGATTGAAAGAGATGAGGTGCATGTTGGAGTCATTGGGGAGGAGCATGCCATAAGGGAGGACATTCCAGAGGAGCACACAAAGGCAGAGGTGGGAAGGGAGGAGGCCGAGGTAGATACCCTTGGTCTGCTTGGTGTGTATTAGGATGATGATGAGGAGGAGGAGGATCAGGAGTGCGAGGTTTGAGATAGAATTTTGGAGGAGTTAGAGGATGATGATGATGGTTTGGAGAGGGTCAAAAAAATGACATAGGGATAGTTGATCCAAACACTACGACACTTCGTGCTTAACTTGCATCTTTGGAGGAGTAGATGAGGTCTTTGATGTCTGAGCGAGATGGACTTCAGATAGAGAGAGATAAAGCCTATATGGACAAGGATTAGGCTGTTGGTTGGAGATAAGAGACCAAGTAATGGTTTTCTAAGATCCAAGCTCTTTGTAGTGGATCATCTGATGCATTTTCCAGAGAGTTAGTCCAATCTGTTGAGAGGGCTTCTTATTACAGTATTTATATGATGCAGTAGTTTCTCGAGAGAGATGTGCTCCAAGTTTTTCATAGGCACGCAGTGACAGGTCTCAGACTAGGACACACACCAGGATAGTTAGCATAGAGGGTGTTGAGTAGCCACACAGATCTGGTCCATACGACGGGTCACATTCTGGTCACAGGTCATCGGGATCTCAACATCATTCATCCGCACACTCTAGTCATGATAGCAGTGGCAGTTCCGGATATGGACATTTCTTGATATGGACTGAGACATTGTATTATGATCATATAGCCTGCGGGCTTCATATTTATTTGATACATTATGAAATTTTTATGTGACACATTTTTGAGCTATATATATATATATGATTTTGGCAATGATTCTCATGATATTCAGTTCTATTTATTTATTATGCAGTTTTTTATTCATGCATTTTATTGTCTATATGATATGCCTATGTGATGGATGATCTTTATGTACACTTTATGATGTGTTTATGCAACCTATTATGTGATGTTGATTCTATGTGATCATGTATGTATTAATGTCTATGATGTCGATGGATGTTATGTATGCAATTTATGATTATGAAATACAATTTGATGTTATATGTACAATGCTTTCTACATGTGATGCTATACATTTGATGATGGATGTAACATGATGCATGTATTTATATGTAATGCTTATGATATGTAATCTATGATGATGAATGTCTATTATGCCATGATGCCCTAGATATGATAAATACCTATATGTTAGTATATTTCAAATGCAAGATTTATGTATGATTGATGATGTATGATTTGGAAATGATATTGCTAACATGTATGTATATGCAGGATGATTTATATTATTGTGTGTCATAGGACTCCGTCATAATGCAAGAAAGAAGAACTGTTAGTGCAGAAAGAAAGATTTATAACTAATGAAAGAAATGAGATGGATGTTAGTATTATCAATCTTTGATGTTTCATTTTATCACTTGTTGGTTTGTTTTTACAATGTAACCAGGTTTGTCTTCTAATCTACCTATGGAATTGTCAATTCCAATTAAGGGCAGCTCGAAGGACCTGGACCAACTAACGAGGACTTTAAAAAAGCCTCCTACACTTCAGGCTCAACAAGACTCGAGAGGGTGATCCCTTAATGTGTTTACAACCTCTACACCAATATCATAAAAAATATTAACATATAATAGATAATCCCATTTAATAGCTCAACACGATAGGATAATATCAAATAGAATTGGCTGTTCATCGATAATATCAACTATGTGGAGCATGAGATAACTAAACACAATCCATAGTATAAGATAGTCATTGATTTGCAATTTGTAGCAAGCTCTAGGCAAAGACAAACAATTATTGAACTACATGAATAAGTACAACTTAGATCAGTGTCATATATCCATTGGAGGAGTCAAATTCATAATCATCTATAGGTTTATGATAGATTTAATACATAACATATAAGATCCCTGATAATATTGCATTACAATTTCATTAGTATGCATTCTAACCCAATACCACTTATCAAATCCTTATACAAAAAATATCCGCCTATAATCCCATTCAAGCATTTTAATTAATTCCTTGAATTAAAGCTAAAATAGAATTATACACAACACAATAGTGAGATGGATAAAACAACCCTTACTTATTTTATTCAAAGTTCAGATATGCACGTACAATGGAGAGACATGAGCTTGAATTTATCATTTCAACTCAAATGCTAGTACTATTATACAACATTAAATCCCCATGAATTCAAAACCTATTATAGAATGACTCAAAACTTAAATTGCATTTCTCTCTAAAACCATCAAACTTTACAATTTTCTCTGCAACTTCACCTAGACTTGACAAAAATGATCTAACTTGCTAACTCGTACTTCTGGCCTTGAAATCCTTCTTATAGAAAATGAAGGAGCAAACAAGCATTGGGCCAGAAAGTACACACGTCACAAGCCAATTGGAGCACCTGGTGATATTCCAAAATTTGTTACAACAACCATCACCCTGGATAATATTCTTGTTCATCATGTCAGCTGAGAAAAGTTGATGCAACAAAAAAAACCACAAGAACCCCGCGTCGAGACCGCCATCAAAGAAAAACTGGAGACCGTTGTAACCACAACATCTGATTTACCAACTGTTAGTAGTCCATTCTTTTTACTCTTCCTCGGTAAATATTTAGTTACCCATTTATGGTATTCTTCATCAGTTGGCCAGTCAAAATTAATTACCTCATTCATCTTGGCATTATAAGGTGTGTATTTTACTGCTACCTAATTTGCATCCCTTTCAAAAGATTCAAAAAATGAGCTGGTACTAATAATTTTATCCATACAACTCACCAACAAATCATAATCTGAGTCATCACAAATTAAATTAATTTTATCATTGAAAACCTCACTTTCTTGATCCTTCCACTGCCGGAGTGACCTGATTTTCCCTTGCTCATCAATTATATCAGGTAACAATGTGTTACCCCAATCATTGAAATTCTTCACCAACTCCCTGATCTTCCTATTCAAATCATCTGGTAAGGTCTAAAAACCCTGTAATGACTTAACTAATACTTGAGTAGGCTTTAATGATTGGGGCATATTATTTGTGTCAAACCTTGAGGCCTTATACATAACATCCAAATCACTGGCCCTAGGGATCCAATTTTCAATCAATGGTATCACTACCTCCTAATCCCTATCAATATTCTTTATAGCATCTAACAACAAAGAATGTAAAGAATGTATATATAGTAACTTATTATCAACCTTTTCATTTAAATTCCTCAAGACAGTAGTAACAATCTATTTTTTCCTTGAGAAAGATCCCTCCTCACTTACCTTCAAAGATGCCTGTAATTCATCAATTCTTTGCAAGAGCTACTTCTTTGTAGGATCAATAGAGCACTTTGTTTCTTCATCAATTTGTTCTAAAGGAGGGGTGAGGGAAGGGTTTTGACTGGGAGACCCTGGTGTGGAAATAACTGGAGAAGCAGGAGGCACTAACCTTGCTGTGGAAGGTAATGTACTAGTCCCTGGAGCACTTGTTGTCTCCCTAATCTATTTATACCTAAACCTTTCCACCTCAGTCTACAACTCAACATTCTTCTGCTGCATCTTGTTGTATTCCTCAATCAAAAGGTTATACTTCTCCATTAGGATCTTCTTTTCAGCCTCCTCCCTTTCAGTAGTCTTTTGGGCCAATTTGGCCACATTCACAATCAAATTAGTGGCCTCAGTGGTTGAGGTCTCTAAAGCTCTCTTTATTATTAATCCTCCTCTGAAATTTGGATTAATATTTGTAACATTTGGTTTTCTCCCTTGTGGGGCCAATGCCCAAATTGCCAAGGTTTCATACTCTTCACTGAAAGCAGAGTCTTGAAGTGCCACCTTGACTTCTTCTTTGGAGTCTTGCAAGGGATGCTTGGACTTCAAAATAGCATTAAATGCTACAACATCTACAATGTCCCATTTAGGAAGAATCAATACTCCAGCCTGACTCACCAATTTTCTTCCTTTTCCAAGAGTGATGTTCTTGAATTCTTCATCAATTTAGCTTTTGCTTCCTCATCATTCTCCTCATCCTGACCCTGTCGGTCTTGGTTCTCTTCTCTGCCTACGACATCTTGGTATTCTTCAAATTTCATCCTCCATACCAATTGCAAGAATACATGAGTTTTTTTCACAAATGTATTTTCATCTAGAAACTCCTTGCATGTGTCCATTCTTTATGCATCTCTTGTACACTTTTTCCTTTCATATCTAAATTAGATAAAACCAATTCAACTAGCCTAGGAGGGGAAACCATACCAACCTGCATGTCCTGATTAGTAACAATAATTTCATCCATCAAATTATCCTGTGATTGATCAATTCTTTGCCTCTTAGGGCTTGGCTTGGATGGTGGTGATGGGGGACTATCTTTTGATGATGATTCTAAATCAATGATTTTGATTGCCCTAGGCACTTTGAATTTTGGACCTGGTTGTGAAGGCAACTTCATTATTTGCTTTCCTTTTCTATCCACTTCTTCTTCATCACTGTTGCTATCCTTTTCCTCCTCTAAATGGGCCACCTTTCTATAGGCTAGTATGTTGGCCTTGTTTCAATTTGTCTAGAACCTTGTTCTTGTACACCTAGACTCAATTCTAAGTTTATCTTCTTGGTTCTCAAGGTGCCCATAATCTCTTTGAAGTTCTCCATCAGAAAATCAATTTTCTTATGGTGGGAATTTGAACTCCAATAGTGGATCATGTTGGGATCCATTTTATTGCACAACATCCTAATAGCTACTATAAGCTATCCATTTCTCCTTGTTCAACTCCTATTTATGTAGGTTGGACTCATTTCCTAATTAGGTCTTTAGGAAAGTTGAATTCATGCACAAACTATCCATGTTTTATTCTTTAATGCGAGAAGGGAATTAAAGAAGCCCTCAAGATCATGTTGCCTCTTTGGACCACACCTTAAGTGGTAATCATCAAACAATTTTCCAAAGTGTACCCATCCTCCCTTTGAAAATACAAAATCAGATACCACTATATAATATGAGAAAAAGGTTCCCTTACCCCTCCCAGTGAGGTTATCCTCATGGATACAACCTATTTGTCATATAGCTTCTGAACCCCGCTCTTGGTGGCACATTGTATGGCAGTATATGGGGGGTTCCCTAAAAACCATATACCCTCAAAACAGTGCTAACTGGGTATGGGATAATGTCACCCTAGTTATGGTAGACTCACAGCTCTAGCTTCCTCCCCTTTGGTCTGAGGAAATCATGCAATTCCTCGGGGATCCTAGGTACATTTACCATCAATCTAGCCCTCAATATGGAAGCAAAACAATTATCAAATTGCACATAACTGGTGCTTTCCTTATTGCAAGATAAATCTACAACCCATATCTATACTGGCAATCTTTCTCCATCAACCGATTGCCTTAATTTCATCCTTTCAGAGAAGAAATCAACATTCTTGAACAAGAACATATGCATCAACATAGAATACCAAAATAATTGAGTGTCGGTGTCATTTTTCTGCAACTTTGACAGCCCTTCATGTATCCTCTCTACCAAGAAAGATGCAAAGTCATATGTCACAGAGAAGTTAGGGTGTTGTATTTGCACCCCCATGAACATGTATGCAATGGGCATCACTGCACCAGGACTGAAACCCAAAATCTAACACAATGAATAGAAAGTGGCCAGAAAATGATTTGCAAAACAATTTAATTTGAAAGGTTTCTGGTCACTAGGGCTAATATGAAATCTTGAACCTCCTGCCCTAGCCAAATTAGGTGGAAGAAACTTAGCTCTAAAAAGCGACTTCAACTTTGCATATTCTTGCTTAATTTCCTCAAGATTGATAGGAACCAAGTCTTCACTCGGTTCACTCAAGTCAAAAATCTATTGGATATCATCTCTGTTAACGCTTAATAAAAATCTTCCATCATTATCCCTAATTACCCGTGTGGCAGGGTCATATCTTGCAGCCACTACCCTAAGAAGGTCTACATCAAGGAACATATTTGGTACCACCAGCTTTCCCAATTCATACATCCATCCATTTGAAAAGAGGTGAGGATAATGTTAGGGTTAGAGATGACAGATCTAACAATTAAATGCAGATTTAATAAACAAAACAGAGAAACTAAAAAATTCACAGAATAAATCATAACACAGAATTTAACGTGGTTCACCCAATCTGGGCTACATCCACCAAACCGCAGCCATCCAATACTTTTATTATCTAGTGAAAAACCCTATTACAATCTTGCGAATGTCGCGTTTTCATCATACTGTAACCCACATTCGAACCCCTTTTTAACAAGCTTAGAAGCTTCCAAATTAGGGTTCTACAAAGTTGGTTTTTTTTCCTTTTTTCATTGATTTTTTCCTTTTTTGGTGATGATGTGAAAAAGTAGGAAGAATTTTTTCTTAGGGGTTGCAGCCCCGAACCCACAGGGGCCCATTTCATTGATTCAGCGAGGACGGGGGGCCAGGGTGTACAGTATACCATGCGCTATACAGTATAGCATGATCAGTCGCCACATACCAACAGATAATTCCTCTTTCCATACCACAATCTAAACATTTCCAAGCTTGTGAGAGGAACCCTAGTATCGACTATGTTGGAGAAATTGTATACTAACCCTTCCCCCAAGATTTTCCCTCGCATTAGAACCAATCCCTTCTTCCTATCATTCATTGATAGGGGAAATTGATCCTGGAAATCATCATATAGGTTCCTTCTTAAATAGTCAACTTGGCTAGAATGTTGCTTTAGCGGTGCCATCTCAGACAAACTAGGGCCTCTTTACAATGTTATACTTCAAATAGCTAGGACTAACCAGAGATAGAAAATCATAGAACAAAACACTACAATTTCTCACAACTATAATTAAACTATAGCCCTAACACATTTATCAACAAGCTCAATGACAAGCACAACAAATATTTTCCCAAATTTAAGTGCAGAATGATTGGAAGATAGAAATTAACTCATGGCTTTGTTCGCAAAAATCCCAAATTTTGGCTGCAATGAATCACAACTTCGATTTCGGCTCTGAAACTACTCTGCAAAATACTTGAATGCTTTGTAATACAAATAAAGAAGGAGAATTGATTTTATTTTGATTAAATCATGCCAGTAAGTGTCTCATCTGCCATTAAAGCTCACTCGCGCGCTGGACAAACGACTCCAACCATATTTGATGCAGATTTAAATTCGAGCCATCGATCTTTTAGTTAGAACAAATCATCGAATGACCGCCTTCAAGATAAGCTAACACAAACACCAACATGGCAATAAGGGGCCCACCATACCATATGCTACCAAGGAATTCCACATGGCGGTCGCCCGCAATATCGTGATCGGTAAAGATCCTGCAACTTTGGATCATGCGATGGTGGACAACCGTAGATCTTGAGCATCAGTGATCTTGTTCATTCAACACAGTCGCTAGCCTTATCATTAACCACCGAGCAGCTTTCCCACTTAGATTATAACAGATCTATTGATTTAAAACATGTGCATCATAAGAACACTTTAGTAACCCACCTTCTAATGTATTAAGGCCAAATGAATTTCCTTTATGCTTTCGGCCTCATCAGATGAGACATTTGGCGGTCGCCCGCAATATCACGATTAGTAAGGATCTTGCAACTTCCGATCACGCGATGGCGGGCAACTGTTGATATTTGACAATAAGTGATTGATGACACACAAACTTATCTCCTTAGACCATGCCAAAAAAGGACACACGACGCCTGCCTGTGATATCGCGATCAACCAAAGTAGTGTGGTGGGGTCATCGCGGGATGGCAGGGAATGAATGAGATCAAAAGGTAATTGATTAATGGTAGTACGAATTTGATCCCTCTACAAAATAAAACATTTATTAAAAAGACAAGGGGACATCACTAGGCCAACGACAAACAACAACATAAATTGTTTTTAAATGATGAAACACAGGGTGAACCAAGACTTAGGAAAATGAAAAAACCCGCAGAGGAAATAAAACATTAAGATCAAAGGGACTCAACCTAGACAAAACGATAAGACATAAGTCATTTTAAAACCCCCTCAAAAAGTAACAACGAGATAGATCCCAACCAAGGTGTAAAATAAACACAAGGGTTTTACATGTAGGCAAAGCTAAAACCCCAACCCTAATAAATTTTAAACACCATAAAAGGCCAGTAACACCAAGCAGGGTAGGAATGGAACATAACGAGAAAAAATTAATGAAGTTGCATCATCACTAAAGGCATTGCACTTTATCATCATTGGGCAGGACAAATAAAAATGGAGAAAAACACCATGATATAACATAGATCAAGGTGTGCAAGGTCATCCACTTGCTAACAACAAACAGTTGTAGACAAGGATTGTCCTAACTCATACTAAGGGAACAATTGCCCCAGTATTTTTGTCATGACAAACCACAGACAACAAACAAAATAAAAGACAGGTCATGAGACATCATCACTCCTCTAAATCTTTCACGGGACATCCTTGAGGAAACTAGTAACATGACTCAAAATCAGATTTAAAAGACAGTTGATAGAAAATAGTCAAAGAAAATAGAATTTTGATACATCGTTGCTTCTCTAAATCCTTCATGGAACATCCTTGAGAAAGCTAGTAATAGGATTCCAAGCATAAAATAAAAGATAATCCACATAAATCAGTCAAAGAAACTAGAATTGTGATACATTGTTGCTTCTCTAAATCCTTCATGGGGCATCCTTGAGAGAGCTAGTAACATAATTCCCATCATAAAGTCAAATGAAATGATAAGATAAATAAGCCATAAAGTCAAAAGCCATTAAAATATTTGCCAAAACTTGGTCTATGTGTTTTATTTTTTTGATTGATAAGAGGATTGATTGATAGAGCCCAGTTTCAGGAGATACACATACCGAATAAGACTTCGAGTTTGGTTTCAATGTTATGACTATCTATATAAGGCATGAAAAATTCTAGTTTTAGAAAGACATGTATCGTATAAGACATTGAGTTCGATGTCGTTGATGTGATAACCTATGTAAGGCTATGTTGATTATTTGACAGTGTCTTTATTCAGGAAGGACTCATCTTGAATAAGACCTAGGTTGATTGTTTTGATGATATCTATTTTTAGGAAGGACACATCTTGTAGCAGATATAAGTTGATTTGTTTTGGTTGTTGCTTTGGCAATTTATTTGATTTGAATTAGAGACATTGTTGACTTGTTCAGCAGATTGATGCATGACTTGACATGATGTGTTGACAATTAACTGTGTGATGATGAACCCTAAAGGACTGACCTAGTGCGGCCTCAGGGGCTCATCGATTGATGGCCTTGCCTATGTTTTATACACAGAGACCTTGTAGTTCGACTTAAATTTGAATGACAAGAATGACTACAAATAGAACACACGTGTGATAGTGAATGTGATGAACCCTAATGGACTGACCTAGTGCGGCCTTGGGGGCTCATCGATTGATGGCCTTGCGTAGGTTACACACGCAGAGACCTCGTAGTTCGACATGACCAATGACCTTTTCTTATAGACATATGGATTGAGTCATGATTTTATATAGAAAAACCTAAACGAACTAACCTAATGCCTTAGGGGCACATCGGAAGATGGCCTTACCTATGTCCAGTTGCAAAGGAAACGTAGTTCAAAAAATGACAAAGAATGACAAGTGCGACTAACTCTGACTCTTTTTTTGGATTTTTGACATGTTTTGATTTTTTTGTCTTTTCAAAGTTTCTAATGTTTTTGTATTTTTGTAGGACATTTTGTAATTTTTTTTTTGGATTTTTCGATGGTTTATGTCTTCAGGATAGCCAATGTAAGACCCAGATATTACACAGGTCATGTGCTTGCCCCCAGTTGAGTATAAGACCGATTGAGTATGAATAGGGTAAAATGGGGAATATGAAATGCACTCAATGTCAATCATTCCAAGTTATGGGAAAACTACCACTTATTATGAATGGTATGTACAAGTGATGGACAAGAAGGATATGTACAGGGATAGGTAGTATGTATAGGGATGTGGACTATGTACAAGAATAGGTAGTATGTACAGGGAAGTCAGATTGGAATAATAGTAGACAAAGGAGTAGAGTCAACTACACATGGCGCCTATTTTCCAGGTTTTCACCATGGTACTTATCCAAAGCACCACCGAAGTGGTTTTCACTATTGGACGAATTATTTCTCTTTACTATTTCCTAGATTTTCTAATTTTTTTTATGTTACCAAGACACCTGTTTGCTAGGTTTTCACCTGGGTAACGATATTATTGATTGATTTTTTTAATTTTTTGATAATTAAGACAAGGCTCTCAGAAGCTATGTGTAGAACTTCGTCAAATGAAGACTATTGATTGGCGAGGACAATGGTTCCCCTTTAGGAGTAGAGAGTTGATATGCTCCTGATCCAAAGGCTTTTGTAACAATGTAAGGTCCTAACTAGTTATGTTCAAACTTTCCTGGTTTCTCTCTTTCTACTTGATTCTTTGGGTTCTCCATTAAGACCAGGTCACCAATGTCAAATTTTTTGTTCAAGAACTTCTTGTTATAGCTACGGTGAAGGCGATTCTAATATTCTTGGAGATGGTCCAGTGCCTTCTGTCTTCACTCGTCTAGGAATTCTAACTCATATAATCTTGATATGCGGTACTCTTTATCCTTAACGTGCCCTTTCAAGGATACCCTTAGGGAAGGAATCTCGACCTCAATAGGCAGAATGGTTTTAGAAACAAATAATAGTGAATATGGAGTGGTGCCAGTGGGAGTATGGACACTTGTGCGATAAGCGCATAAGGAGAGATTAAGCTGTAAATGCCAATCGCGGCCAACATCATTGATAGTCTTTTTAAGGATTCTAATAATAGTTTTGTTAGATGTGTTTTCTTGGCTGTTACCTTGTGGGTAGTATGGGGTGGAAAAATGATGTTGAATATAAAATTCATCATAAAGATGGTGGAATTCTTGGTTCTTGAATGGACGGCCATTATCTGTGATTATGGACTGAGGGAAACCATACTAACAGATGATATAGTTCAGGATAAACTTAGAGATCTATGTGTCGGTGATGTATGTCATGGGAATAGCCTCAATCCACTTCGTAAAATAATTGGTGGTAGTAATGATGAACTTGTCACCATTGGATGATGTGGGATGGATCTTACCTATGAGTTCGAGTCCCCATTAGGCAAAGGGCCATGGTGACGTTATAGGACAAAGCTCCTATGCTGGTGCATGTATCAAGTCTCTATATACTTGACATTGGCGACATTTCCTTACAAAGATATATGAGTCTTTCTCCATGGTAGGCCAATAGTAGCCTAGTCTCATAATATTTTTAGCTAAGGTAAGACCACTAGAATGGGAACCACATATACCCTCATGCACCCCATGCAATTTCACTTGTGCTTCATCGGAATCAAGACATTTCCGTAGGGTATTATCTAAGGCACATCTATATAGGGTATCTTTGACAATGGTGTATTTGGCTGACTTATGAAGGAATGTCCTACATTGGTTATTTGAAAGGCCAGTGGGTATGATTTCAGCATGAAGGTAGTCATAGATATATTTGTACCATGGGGAATCAGGACCAACAATATCACATACCATCTTAGAATCTGGGATATCATAGGTAGGGAGCAAAAGTTGTTCTACCAAGAACTCGAACTTAGGCACATTGCTAGGAATGTCTAGAAGTGATGCAATAGTATCCATAATGTTTGCTACCCTGTTTAGAACTCGAGGTATCTGATGAAATTCAACCTTGTCAAAGTACTCCTTAAAACTATCTGCCATATGTTTGTATGGAGCAAGCTTCTCATCCTTAGTCTCATAATCATCATTTACCTGTCTGATTACTAGTTGAGAATTGCCATATACCTGTAGGTTCTTAATTTTCCACTTGACTACCATGCGTAACCCTATCACTAGAGCCTCATACTCTTCTATGTTGTTGGTACATGGGAATGTAATCCTGAATGACTTAGGGATGGAATCACCCTATGGTGTGATAAATAGGATGCCCACCCATGAGCCATGGTTTGTATGATAGCCATGAAAGTATAGTTTCCATGTTGTGTTGGTGTCAATGGTAAATATAAACTCATCAGGAAAATCTGCTACTAATACATGATCTGCTTGTATTGGCGCATCAGCTAGCTGATCAACAATGACTTGTCCTTTAATAGCCTTTCTCTCTACGTACTGTATATCATACTCACTAAGTATCATAACCCATTTGGCCAGTCACCTTATTAATGCTGCTTTGCTTAGAAGATATTTTAAAGGATTTATCTTTGCAACCAACATTGTTTGATGATTCAACATATAGTTCCTTAGTTTTTGAGTAGCAAATACTAATGCAAGACAAGCACAGTCAATGGTATTGTAGTTGATCTCATAATCTACCAAAGTTTGACTGATATAGTATATTGCCCTTTCATGACCTTCATCATCATTTTGTGCAAGAAATGCTCCTAGTGATGAATGGGTTGTTGAAATATAAAGAATTAGCGGTCGTCCTTCAACAGGTGGCATTAAGACTGGTGGTGTGAGTAGATATTCTTTGATCAGTTGAAAAGCCTCTTAGCACCTAACTGTCCATGCAAAGGGTACACTTTTCTTAAGTGAATGTTGAAAGGGATGTGTCTTATCTACTAACTGCACTATAAATCTTCTAATGGATTGCAGTCTCCATTGTAATGTCCTTAGCTGACTAAGATTAGTTGGTGGATGCATGTATATGATTGCTTTTACCTTGGCCAGATCCACTTCAATGCCTCGTCTGGAAATGATATACCCTAGAAGCTTTCCCAATTGCACCCCAAACACACATTTCTTGGGATTTAGTCTCACTTTATACTTTTCTAGCCTTTGAAATATCTTGTCTAAAACCTGTAAATGATCTTCCCTTGTCTTTGATTTAGCAATAAGGTCATCAACATAATCCTCCATAAGAGTGTGTACAAGGTCATGAAAAATAGTGGTCATGGCACGTTGATAAGTTGCTCCAGCATTCTTGAGTCTGAAGGGCATAACATTCCAACAATACATTCCCCAAGGACATGTGAAAGCTATTTTAGGTTGGTATTCAGTTGCTATTCTTATCTAGTTATACCTTGAAAATCCATCCATAAGGGACAACATCTCATATCATGTTGTCATGTCTACTATCATGTCAATGTTGAGCAGAGGGAAGTCATCCTTAGGGAAAGCCTTGTTGATATCTTTGAAATCTGTGTAGATGCGAATGCCCCCTATTGGTTTAGTGATTGGTACAAGATTGAAAATCCAATCTTCACAGTCGATTGATCTAATAAACCAACGTGTAACAATTTCTTGAGTTCTTCCTTGACTAGTAAAGCAATTTGTGGGTGCATTTTCCTCAATTTCTGTTTCACTGGTTTTACACCTGGTTGTAAGGGAAAGTGATGTAGAACTAGTCTAAGATCCAGCCTAGGCATGTCTGCATATGACTAGGAAAAAATTATCTGTCTTTGTGTAAAGAAGTTGTGGAATTCTGATTGCTCTTCTTTTTTCAATGATGCGGCAAAATATACTAGTTGGGGATTCTCTTTTATGCCTATGTTGACTTCCACTAATTCTTCAACTAACATGAGTGACTTTTCCTATGTAAAGGGGAGAATGTTCAAACCTCCATCCTTAGGTTCCTCAAAGAGGTTTTTTCCTTCAGATGCGTCCTTTATTTTTTCCTTTTCATTGTCTAGAGGCACCTTTTGGTTTTCACCTAGAGAATCATCTTTTTTATCGTTTTTATTCTTTCTCTTAATTTTGCGACTGGAGGGTTGAAAAAATTCCCCAAAATATGCTTTGTTCTCCAAGTCAATGGTAAAACCAGCCTTGTGATCCCCACTAGGTATGCCTTATCTTAGTCCTAGGAACTCAACTATTGCTTTGTCATTCTCAAAAATGTCTAAGATGAGTGTGTCTTGTTGGTCCCAATCAATGAGTTGGGGATAAACTAAGGGCATGTCACCATTGGAGTTTTCAAAGTTCAAAGGGGTCAAGGTAAAGACTGAGTTGTTCATATGGTCACAAAAGTTTTGTACCAAGTCCTTTTTGCTCTTTTACTTAGATTTAAGTGGATTGAGAGGTGGGCCTAGTGCCAAGGTTTGGTTATCTGAAATAGATGTATCCAGTTGCCAAGAGGTAGGATCAAGAGATTCCCAATATTAATGTTTAAACCATTCCTCTTTTGTCATATTCTTTGGTGGACATGAATTCAATGGATTTGGTGAGGATTTCAACATTAAGTCAAGTTCTCCAAAATTTTATCAAGGTCCATGGAAGAGGTGGAGGATAGGGAATCCCACTCATATTTGTTTGAGTCAAGGGAGTCACAATAGGGTTGGTCAGATGGTTTATTGGATGTCTTGATATCCTCTGAAGCACTTACTTCCTCAAGTAAAGGTGATGTGGCACTAGGAATGCCAATTTGAATCAGTTGAAACCCAAGCCCTAAGCCTTTTGGCCACCGAGAAACAAAGATTGGTTTAGTTCTCCCATCTTGATGTAAGCCTAAACTGCTATGTCCATTATATTGCTTCCTCTGCATGATTGCGAAACCTTTTCCATATAGATATGTAGGAATGTAAGCAAGTGAGAGAGGTTCTTCATTATCTTCTCTATACAACCAGGAGGTGACATATTTTGTATTTATGGCTTCCTTGCTTAATTATCCTCATTTAGTGAAAGTTGTGAGAGGAATGTGTATAGTGACCATAGATTGTCTCCTATCTATTGTAGGTAAACCGTATGATTTAGGAGGAATCATATGGCTCACACAATAAGATGTCTTCATGTGATATTCTCCACAACCCTTGTCTTGGATCTCGACCCTAGGAGTGGAAGGAAATGATGGTGAAGTGGATTTTTTAGTGAGAGTGGATGGATTGACATAGTGAGATGAATTGGACAATGAAGCCTCTTTATTTACTGGCACTTGATGTTGGGGTATCTCTTTTAGAGTGGTGCAATATTGGAGTGGATCTAGGTCACCATCTATTGTTATTTCAGTTCCATTGTAAGGGAATTTGAGACATTGATATGTGGAAGGGACTACCTTCATGGCATGAATCTAGGGTCTACCTAGCAGAAGGTTGTAGGGAAGGGTGAGATCCAAGACCTAGAATTTTGTCTCCATTACTGTAGGACCAATTCTGATAGGAAGTGTTACCACCCCCTTTGATTTCCGTTCTTCATCATCATAAGCCTTAATGAAAATAATTTTGGCTGTGTCTACGCATGCTTTCGAGAGACCTAATGCCTTAATCAGTTT
>VDFB02036876.1:0-10877 GCA_007258455.2 Sequoia sempervirens | reverse complement strand
AACAAATAACTTTGGACTTTCCAGGAGATTTAGATCTCCATTTGGACTTGGATTTGTCATGCTTCTCATTCTTCTTGCCTTTTTCCTTAGGTCTTCAATGAACATTTAGGGCCTCCTTGGCAATGATGGATACCTTCCTCCTCATCTCTTCAGAAATTAAAGAACCCACCACATCTTTAGTCTTCAAAATTACAAAAGTACTCCCAATAGCCATAATAAGAGAATCCCACGAATTAGACAAAGAACAAAGCAAGATCTGAAATTTCTCCTCCTCATCCATTTTGACACCAACTAATTCCAATTGAGCCACCAACATATTGAATGCTTCCAGGTGGTCTGTGATTCTTCCACCCTATTCCATTCTCAAGGAATACAATTTCTTCCTCAATAAAATCTTGTTCACTAAAGATTTGGCCTGATAAATCTCATCAAGCTTCTTCCATAATTTTTGTGCAGAGGTCTCCTCATGGAAATTAATTAAAATAGAGTCTGCCAAACATAATTTGATTAGACTCTTGGCTTTACAGTCCATAACATCATATTGAGCAACCAGAGTAGGATCTATAGGGCTTGAAACATTCTCGCCAACAACATCCCACAGATCTCAATCTATCAATAGATCCTCCATCTTTAGCTTCCAAATTTCAAAATTATTTCTAGAAAATTTCTCCACCTCTATTCTCCTTGATGAACTTTCCATCTAAAAAATTCCTGCAACAAGATCACAAAGTATCTTCTGCACAGGCTCCCACTCAAATTTGGATTAGTTAAAAAAACCCAACAATCCATAACTGAAGCCAAAGGTGATCAAGATCTGGTACCACTTGTAAGGAAGCTAAGGTAGCGGAACAACTTCCTACACTAATCTTGAGAGGAGAATAATGCAAAAAAATTATAGATATTTAACAATTATAGAAACTTAAACATAAATAAACACAAATATCATGCATACCATGACACAATGATTTACGTGGGGAAAACCCTTTCAGGAGAAAAACCCCACACTCCAAAAGCCGCCTAATATATTATTCAGTAAATCACAAAGATTACAATATACTTGCAAAGCAAGCTTCTCACAGGAGTAGCACCACTCAGAGATCAAGAGACAACATGACTACTATTAGAGTCTCAAAATACATCACAATCTCTCTTTGTACCACAACCACAATACATCACCCTCATAAAATAGGGTTACATTCTAGGGCAAGATAGACCAACAAAATATCTACCATTAGATCTAAAACCTAATATTTAATGGTCTAGATTTACAATGTATCATTTATCTAATGTATGCCATCCATTTTAGTAGTTTTCTAAAAAAATAACAAAAAATTGTTTACATGCATCCCACTCTCCCCCCCCCTTATACCATTGTATACACCTATCGGTGTAACTAGGATATATATATATAAATATATATACATCATATCAACAATAAACCATATATAATTGCAAGGTTGACTCACATTTTCCCTACAAGTATATGCAAGTCCCATAGTCAATCTATGTGTATGAAAACTAGAAACAAAAGTAACATAATCAAGGCCAAGTTTGTTCAATGTATTATAGACCAATTGAATTTCCATTTTATCAATTCGACATGCTTTATATTTCTCCCTTAGATCATCAACCTTAGTGATGTAGTCTTGGTTGTTGTCAAAGTTCTTAAAATCAAGGATCATTAGTTCATTATCAATTTGATAGCCTCTTACTTCATTTGTAGTACCATACAAAGTTTTCATTTTTTCGCAAGCCTCGTGAGAATTCTTACATGATTTAATTTGAAAGAATAAATCTTGAGAAACTAGTCTACAAAGGCATCCAAGAGCTTTAGTATGTTCAATCATCCATTTTATCTTTTTATCAACATCTATAGGTTTGGGTACCTTATTTTCAACATATAGAGAGTGGCCTTGATTCATTAGAACGCTCCATGCATGTTGATATCAAGTTGAATATTCATATGATGTTATCAAAGAAACATTAGAATGATCCATCAAAAAAATAGCACAAGAAAAATAGAACAAAACAATGCACCAAAAGCCCCCCCCACCTAATCACTCAATAAAGAATCCCCTAGTAATATGATTTGGCACATAATATATAGTGTGATTATAATGTCAGAATTGTGATCTAGATTTTACAATGCCAAGATGGATCAAGGATGGAAAATTATAACAATAACTCAGAATGAGATCCTCAAATTGTAAGTACACTTTCCCAATATGATCTACACTGGAAATGAAGCCTTCCCAAGAGGAAAAATCTTCTCTATGTGTTAGTATGTCCAAGTAATCAACCATAATTCAAATTTACACAAACCTGAATAAAAGATACATGGGTTTGAATCTGGAAAATTGCATGGATAGAACTATAGAGCTCCTCAATACCTTTCCAATGCCACAAAAATCATGAAAATTGGATAATTTGACAAAAAAATATTGAGCTCTAAGGTCCAAAAAGGAAAATTGGATTTCAACCAACAATAAAATTCACTTGAGGAAAATTTTGAAAAAATGGATTGCACCACTATGAAGTGCTTGGAATCAACTTTTTGTCAATATCTCATTTGTAAAATTTTGGCACCCTGGTGGAAAGTTATGGCATTTTGAGAAAAAATATCCTTCTAGGGCTTAGGAGAAAAAAATCAGGCACCTAGTCACTCCATATGATAGGTGGTTTAAAAAAATAAAAAAAAGGTTTTTAAGTGTTGTCAGCCTAACAGTGGCCTTGGTGACGAGGTGGCACTTTTTCTTGCTCCCCTCACCCATGCGGGCTATGGGCTTTATGGGAAACTAAGCACTGAAAAAACTATAATCTACTAAAATTAAAATTTCAAACCATGATTTTAAAATAATTAAAAAAAAAAAAAAAAAACAATTCATATTGCCTAATGTATTGTTTGATGTGACAATGATAGAGGTATGATGCAAGTCAAAGTATTGTCAACGTAGACCATAGAGAATATGCCTTTTTTATGTTGATTCATAGAATATTTTCCTGACCATGCACCAAAGGATGCTTGTGAATGGTACAGTCATACACTCCATATAGATCCATACACTATATGGTCAATTTTCCCTGCGACTTTTATCAAACCCTCAAAATTTTGGCCTAAATTTTTTCACCCAAATATCAAGTATTTTATATGAAAATAGGGGTTTTGGGGCATTTTAAACTTTGTCCTATGAAACATGGGATCATCTTCAAGTTGTGGGTTGCCTATGGTGAAGATAAACCTCTAGAGTGGGTTGGTTCCCTTGGTGAACTTCCTATATCTACTGCTTTGATCGAGAAAAGGGATAGAATAATTGAAACTTAAAGATTATTGATCCTAGGAGGTGATACACCAAAAATATAATACTTATACTTGTTTCAACTTACAATTTCTCTCAAAAAAATAGCTTTACCCTATGCACAACTCAGCTTTCACAAGTTCACACAATAGTGTTTCATAAAAAGGTTGTTCTTCAAGTTCTTAAAGGAAAAATAGAATTTTCACAACTACAACCATTGAAAGCAATAACACATCCTATGACCTGCATGATTCTTACTTATTCTAGTATAAAATGTTTCGTAATGAGACATAATTCAAGGATTTTGTATTCATAATCACAATAATTAGATCAAAAGAATTTGGAGAAGGAAAATATGTTGCTTTTTTTTATACAAATCTGAAAATACTAATTGAAATTACATAAAATTATTGTTCTATAAATCTCAAGATGAGTTGCAATCCTTCTCTTTTGCATAAGGCAGAAAGAGGAATGAAAGAACTTCTCTAAAAAGAGTTGAATGCTTGGTCTTATAAAAGACCTCTTTAGTTAACCTTGTAGAAGATGTGAAGCTTGCATGATTTGATGAATTGGATGTGAATGCAACCTTTGGTGAAGAGGAGATGACTTGAACTATTGGCTTATTATAATTGATGTTGTCAATCAATTTGCATGAAACTTTTAGTTTTTGGGCGTACAAGGCAAAAAAGCCTTTATTTTAGGACTCCAAACTACCTCTTATTGCATGATTTTAGGCCCAAACTCCTTCTAATTCCAGTTGTAACCATACGAGCTACTAAAATAGGCCTAAACTACCTCTAAGTGCTTGAAAACTAAGCATGAATAGGTCACTTAACTAGTAATCATCTTGTGAAACTCCTTGCATGACTATAGATGTGTTTGTTTTTTTAAGCTACTTAAAGATAACTAGTCTTTTCAAAGGTTTGCTTATGTTGTCCTACTCTACCCTTATCATGATTGTATCTCTTCAACATTTACAACCTTTGAGATGCATTCTTGGAAAAGATTTGTTGTCCTTTTTATCATAATTTCTTAGTATATTGTCTTATAAAACTATCATAAAGGTCATATCCTCAGTCATTAAGATTGTGAGATCTAATTCAAACATCATCAACTTATCATGGAATGTTCCAAAGTGCTTTGCAAAAAGTGGTGGTCCCCCTTAGTGTGTAACCAACCGATGTAGTAGCTTTAATTGAGGGTATGAATTCAATCAATGTGGACATTGTCTTTCATCAAAGTGAATTACCTCCTTTGGAAACATAAAAATAAAATGATGCTATGATTATAGTGGCTATAATTAATAGGGTTGGGATAAGGTGTACCCTTATTGATAATGATTCAAGACTAAATATTTTTAGTGTGAGAATTAGAGTGGATAAGACTAAAATTCAATCAAATAATTTGTCCATTTGTGGTTTTGATAATACGGGTAAATAACTGCTTGGTGTCATAACATTACCTATCAAAAAGGGTAAGGTTGTGTTGTAAATTCCTATCCATGTCATGCCTCATGATATTTCATATAATATTCTCTTGGGTAGGCCATGGATTCATGAGATGAAAGGAGTTCCTTCAACACTTCATCACTTAAAGAAATACACTTAAAACAATAAGGTTTACATGATAAAAGTTGATATGAAATCTGAAAAATTGCTTACAAACTGACAAAGGGGTGTAAAACCCTTTGAGAACATTGACATTAGAAAAAAAAAGTAGAACCTTTACAACCTAAAGATAAAGAAGAGTGTCTTTCATCAGTGACAAAGTTCTTAGAGGATGATTGGGGATCATTAGATTTCACACCTACATTCATGGGAGAATGTACAAGATTACAAAAAACATGAAGAAAAAAGAGAAAGAAGTTGTGGTGGTATCAACATAATCTGATATTGAAACATCCAAAACACAAGAGTTCACAACTTATAGTAGTGAGGAGAACACAGATTACACATCTACCTATGATGAAATTGACTATGAAAAACCACCTTCCCTGAAAGAAATGGAAAAAATTTATGGAAGAGGGTACCAACTCTTGAAACAATTTGACAATGGAAAATGATGTGGAGTGAAAGAAAAAGGCATTTGTGTTCCTATAGAGCTTAATACACAAAAAATAGTGAGATTTCTTGGCTATTTCCCTTCAAAAGAAACAAAAGCATCAAAGAGACCTTCACTTAATATCAATGTTATCACACAACATTCTCCTAAGATAACTTTAACTTTGGTGCATCCTGAACGGATAAACACTACAAGTGAAGATATGTCATTGGATATGTTTCAAAATGATGAGTCCCTAGGAGAATTTTTGGGTATGAATGATACTTTACCTACTCATGATAATCAACAGATTTCCTATTGTTTGAATGCTAAGGCATACTATGAGAAATAAACTTGGAACTATGTGGTGCTGAACAAGATGAATCCAAAACAATTCTTGATGTTCCAAACCGCAATGTATTACTTGTGGCAGATACCCTAGATATCCTAATGGACCCATCTAATGAAGGGAAAGTGATTCAAATTAGAAACTGTCTTGATGATGATGAATACAAAGATCACTCAACTTTATTACATGACTTTCTTGAAATATTTTCTTGGACTTATTTGGATATGTCAGGTATTGACCCCAAGATAGTCACACATATTATTGTTTCTTGAAGAAGATGCTAAACTACTAAGACAAAAGTTGCATAAGATGAATCCTAAGATAGCTCCGTTAGTCAAAGCTTAGATTGAGAAGCTCCTACAAGCCGGTTTCATCCACCCTATTGATTATTCACCTTGGATATCTAACATCATGGCAGTGGAAAAACCTAGTAATCCTATTATGATGTGTACGAATTTTCATGATCTTAATAAAGCATCTTTAAAGGATGATTTTCCCTACCTAATATTGACATGATAGTGGATTCAACTATGTGACATGATTTGCTATCATTTATGGATGGTTTTTCAAGATGCAATCAAATTTTCATTAATCCCCAAGATCAATATAAAACATCTTTCACTACACCTTGAGGAACATCTATTTGGGTGGTCATGCCTTTTGGATTGAATGATATTGGAGCCACATATCATAGAGCTATGACATTAATATTTCATGATTTCATACACACATCTTGAAAGATTATGTTGATGATATTTTGGCTAAGTCTATAACACATCAAGATCGTGTCAAAATCATTCGTAAAATGTTTGAAAGAATTTGTAAGTACAACATGAAATTGATCTAAAGAAATGTGTCTTTGGTGTGGATAGTGGAAAGTTGTAAGGCACTCCTTTCATCTCATGATTAATGGCAATGTTCTATGTAGCTTGTATGATTAATGCTAAAAGTGGATCATAAAAACTTTTATCATAGAATTAATGGCACTCCTTTAGCTTGTATTATCGTAAAATTAAATACCAAAGACAGATTTCTTCAGATCAATCTCATGTTGTACTTACGAATTTTTTCAAATATTTTATGAATGATTTTGACATGATCTTGATGTGTTATATACTTAATACACATTTTCAATGTTCTATGTAAGCTACGTCATACACAATTGACAATGTTCTATGAAAGGATAATCGACATGCAGATGCAATGGCAAGTGTTGCTTCCACATATCTCGATGGCCCCAGTTGTCACCTAAATTTGCACCATTGAAGTTTACAAAAAGCTGAGCATTCTAGAGCAATATGCAGGGATCGTATCGAAGTATTACATCACTATAGTTGAAATGAACTTACGGAAAGGCCGGCTTCTTTGGTTTCACCTAAACTACTGATTGTTGTGGGGAAAAGGAAGAAGGAATACATATGAAATAGAGATTAAAATCTAAGGTGATACGAAATGATAGAACGGTGAGATACTTTCGAGCTACACTTGAATACTAGTGATTAACCATGAGGTACAACAAGATCCTGTAGATCACGCATACAAAGAGGTTTTACATGCACATGCCTTCAAGAAGGAAAGGCATATTTTCACAAACTAGAAGATCATGTGCAGGATTAAGTAAACACAGTTTGCAACCTACATGATACTACTTCTGCGAAGAAAGGCACGAAATGAAACAAAAGCTATAAGGAAAGAGAAAATTTCACTAAGTAGCTCAATGAATCAAAAAAGAATGCACAATACTTCGCAAGAATCAGTAGGCAGAATGATGGACCATCAATGGTATTCATGGTAGATTTTGTATATTATGTTCCAGATTGAGTTACAGAATCCTGCTAGTCTGAGAGAGGACTGCAAAAGGGTCACAGACTTTAGAAGAGCATACTCTAGAACTATTTACAAAAAGGAAAAAATTCCTTATATACAGAAAAGATCTCGGCCCCTTAGGGCTTACAAAAATATCTGGCTCCAAAAAGATCTATCCTTAGATCTTTTGGATGAATTTAATGCAGAACCCCTGCGTGTCCATGTCGGTGCAAAAGATTTCCTTCAGGGGAAGCCTTCTTCAGATATTCTTCAGCTACCGCATTCATTCGATCCATCGTGTCCGGTTGAGCTACTTCGGCTGCACCTTGAATGCCCTGAGCTTCGAACAGATACACGCTATCCGTCATTCTGTTGATCTTCTTCAACTGGTTGAGCTGCCACGACTTGCTTCTGGCCTTCTCTGATTGGTTGGGCATACCACTCGCAGACTTCCCCATGGTCAAAACTCATCCGGTCAGAATCGCATCTCGGCGAGACACTTGAGGTGTCTCGCCGATGCGATTATAGCCCTTTGAAGCTATTGGCACAGCCCATGACGGTTGGTGAGACATCACGCGGGCTTTAGAATTCATATTGACTATCACTAAGGCGATCGACAAGACTTCCGGCGATGTTGGATCCCTCTCTCCAAGCTCCCCTTTGTTTCGCTGAGACTTTGGCCTATCGACCAGACTTCATACCGAGCGTCAGGCGCTATATCGGCGTCAAATGTCAGGGAGACCTCCTGCGTTCGACGAGACCTCCCGCCGAGCTCTCTTTTCCTTAGCAACACCGCTTTCCTTCGGCGAGACATTCTGAATTCGCCCAGACCTCACACCGAGGTCTTTTCATTCCACTGAGCTGCTATCTTGTCGGCAAGACTCCCGCCGAGTCGGGGAAACCTTCCCCTAACTTGGAACGTTATACCGCGGCTTCTTGTCATCAGCAAGACATTGCCGAGTCGGCCAGACCTCTCGCCGGGCTCCCTATCTCCTAGCGAAACTGTTTCCTTGGCCGAGACCCTTTTCATCGGCAAGAGTTCACCCTGTCAATGAAACATCTTGGCAAGGTCGCTTTTTCTCTCTGTGAGCTTCTTTCTGTTTCGCTGAGACCTACGCCGAACTCACGCATTCTTTCTGAGCTCTTCTCACCCTTCGGCAAGACAACACTTCTTCGGCAGGACCTTATGTCGAGCTTTAAAACCTTTTGGCGAGCCCATCCTGGTATCAACAAGACTCCTGCCAAACCCTCTATGTTGTCACCAAGACTTGCCATTTTCGCTAAGACCTCTTAGCGAGCTCCTTTACTTACTCCGAAGTGCCCAGTCGGTGTAACCTTCATCCTTGGGCAAGACACTTTGCCGAAGGCTATATCCTACGCCGAGCTCTACTTTTGTCTTCCCGAAAAGACATCCTTGTGTATCGGCGAGAGTCTTGCCGAACTGGTCTTGGTGAGGGCCCATCTTAGTATCGTCACTCCACAGGGATGTTCCCCTTCATCCTGTGTATCGGCAAGACATACGCCGAACTATTTTCCCTTGCCGAGACTTTTCATTTGCCGAGACATCACCATGTCGGCCAGACATCACACCGACGGCGAGACGTTACACCGAGGGCACCAACCCTTTTCGATAGCCCTTTATTCATGTCGGGGAGACATAAGCCTTCGCCAAGACTTCATGGCGACTTCATTTACCTTTGCCGAACCCTACATTCGGCAAGACACCCGGCGAAGGCGATATTCTTTCGACGAGATCCCCCACAGATCGGCGTGACATCCTGGCGAAGTCTCTTAGTCATACCGGGGTTCTTTTGTGTCGGCGGGACTCCTGCCGAAGACAACTGCATCGAGGCCCATCTTTTCCTTTCAGCGAGACCTTCGCCCTCGCCAAGACCTCCCACTGACAGTGTTTCCTCCGGCGAGAGTTTCCCCGAAGACTTGCCACCATCTGCTATCGACGAAACATTGAACCTTCGCAGGGACTTCTCACCGAGCGCTGTAGATCTCCCCGAAGCTCGTGGTCGCCGAGAGTCTCGCTGAATGACGATTGAATGGCCTATCGGCCAAAGAAATCCACGCAGTAAGAGGTCATACCGACCCTCTCCGTTATTACGATAGGCTGCACAGTGACGCGTTCGGCAAGACCAAGACTAGGTCACAGCGACCTGTCCCAAACGGAGTGTATCAAGCAGCCAGTCGGCCAGACAGTTAAAATGTCGTTCCGACCTGGCTCTTATGGAGACTGAGCGTTAATATTGAGGCATGTTTCCAACAGAGCAGGCCTCCCAACTGAAATCCCCGTGAGATGTCATCAGTTGCATGATTTCTTCCCTTGTGCAAATTTTCCATTTGGCCTTCTCAAACCTCTGTCACATGATATTACACTTTGATTGAGATCACGAGGGTGAAGGTGGGTAACATTTCTGGTGATCTTTGCTGGATGTTTTCCTGCTAAACATGAAGACCAGTAGCCTAGACCTATCCATTGGGCATGGAGTCATTGGGACAACTCAGAAAAGATCAAGAGCAGCTTTGAACATGGCTGTAACTCATCTTGAGACTCACCAGAACACTTGGAAACTTATTGAAAACAAGAAAAATTGAAATAGACTATTTACATGTGTTGAAACAACACTTAGGGAAAGTAAATTGCATCTAAACCTACCCTATACCAACCAGTGAGAAACTAATCAAACAAAACCATTCACAGGTTGGGTAAAATAACTGCCCTTTCTCAAAAATTTATGATGTTTGCCATGCTGGAGAACAACTAAAGAGAAATGAAGTATGCATGATACTTCAACGGATGGTTGTAAGATCTCTTGCAAAACATATTCAAGTTTACTAACCTTTCCATACGGAATGTAAACATTCCCACTTTGAGGTGGAAAGGTAACTTGAGTGCGCTCCTCCTGAGCAGTACCCTCATGCTTGGGTGCAAGATTCATCCTTGGTGTTGCATTGGATTCCATTTGAGCTAGATATCTGATTGGACAGCCTCTAGTAAGGGAAAAGCTTGCACTTTCCTTGCTGATCTTTTGCTCATGAGCTGCCATTCTATCACCTTGCTGGCTGGAAAGGTATAACCCCTGTGGCTGACTTGATGGAAGAGTAGTAGCCTCCCCAATATGCTCATGCTTTCCAAAATGAACATTCACTCCTTTAATGAATAATGAGATGGCTTCCTCTGACACACTTTCAATCAATTCATCAACCTCAGGCTCCTTTATAGACCAAAATGGAAGCTGCTCATAATTCTCATCCTCACTGGAAGAGTTACATTCTAACTCAGGCTTTTCCCTTTCAATGCAAGAAGACAACAATTCAAGTGGTGGTAAGGTCTCAAGTTCCTCTGTATAATGGAATGGAAGTTCCTCCAACCAGTT
>VDFB02036875.1:0-13280 GCA_007258455.2 Sequoia sempervirens | reverse complement strand
CCGCTCTCCCATAAGACACATACATGACACACCAGTATACATATACATACAAACATACAAAAATATCAACAAACATTCAATAAAGTGGCATTTAACTAAAGGAATACATAACACAAGCGAGTTATTTGTTGCTAGTAATGCTCCTCGAAGAGGGAAAATGTCAAAAGAAAAATATAACTCGTTCGTGTTATAACGCGCTCGTGTTATATTTTGCATTGGGAATCCCCGAGCCTTATCTTTGGTATTTGCCTTGGAATACCAACCAAAGGCTTGGAGGGAATTCCCAAAGACCACAGATGTGTTTTTTCCAAATTCAACAAATTTTCACATAATCGGGTTCATGCTCACCATCAAGATTGCATCTGGTTCAATATCAAGAAAATCAAACACATGGGTAATGTTAGGTTCTTTATTAGCTTTCCAACGATGTAATTTTTTTCACTTTCTAACAACGTTAAGCCTTTCATCCATAATTTCTTTTGTTTGTATGTTTATTTTCTTCAAAAAGCAGTGTTTGGTATTTTTTTTGCTATAAATTAACCGTTCATCAAAATTTTAAATAAATTATATTTTTAGAAACTAGACTCCATTATACAATTTAAAAAAAAGAAAATTTAAAAAAATCTATTAGTTTCAAAAAAATTTAGGGGGAGCACAGCCAAAATTCTGCTTTTTAGGAATTGCCCACTTAGAAAATTAATAAAAAATCAAATATTCATTAAAAAATTATCAGAAAAAATGTAGTCCCTACTACATACTATTATCTAACTTCTGACTTTAGCGATTTTAAAAATACTACAAAAAAGTTCACCATGCTTGGGTCATACAAGAGTTGCTATGTTATGTTTTTCTGACAAAAACAACAACAATTTGTGTGCATCCCTCTTTTGAACCCCTTAATCTCAACCATTTTCAAAATAAATTAGTAGTTTAGAAAGTAGACTCGGAGCACTGCGGTCCTTGTTTTTGTTCCGTCTAATTTTTTTGAGTGTAGCTATCCTCAATTTCATGTCCAATGTCAGTATTTCTTGATTTCAGAAAAAAAGTGGCCACTTAAGCCCCTTTTTTGGGAACCATCTTGGTGCACTTACCCTGCTGCTGTATAAACAACACTTGTTGTTCTTGTTGGTTCTGCTCTAAGATTGCCTATTGTTGTGCTAGGATTGCTTGTTGTTGTGCTTGTTGTTGTTCCAACAACACTTGTTGTTGGGCTGCTAATTCAACTACTTCTTGTTGCTCTTGATATTGTTTTGTTGCTTGCTGATATGCTTGCAGTTGTGCTTGTGCTTGCACTTGTTGTTCTTGATATTGGGCGCGCACTTGAGTTTGAGCTTGGGCTTGTGTCGATTGTTGTTGTAATAGAATTTGGGCTTGGGCAGCTTTTTCTGACTGTAATGCGGCTTGGGCTACTTGAGCAGCTTGTGTAACTTGATCGACTTGTTGTTGTTGTTGTTGCAATAATTCTTGGGCTTGTGCAACCTGTTGCACTTGTAATGCGGCTTGGGCTGCTTGGGTAGCTTGCGCAACTTGAGAGGCTTGCTGAGTAGCTAGTTGCGCAGATTTTTGTTTTTTCACTTGTAGGAATCCCCTTTGAAAAGCAGCTTTCAATGCCATGTTGTATTGACTTGATATGTTGGAAGTTGGTGGTGGATTCAGAATGGAGTTTGTGGAGGTGGTGAGTGGTGATGTCGTGTTGGTGGTTTGAGTGGTGAATGGTGATGTCGTGTTGGTTTTTTGAGTGGTGAATGGTGCTATCATGTTGGTGTTTTTGATGTGATTGGCCCTTGGGAGACCATGTTTTGAGATGTTAGGGGGGTGGTGGATGATGTCGTGATTGCTTATGTAGTTGTCATCTATTGTTGCGATGTTGATGACAAGTTTTGCGTGATATTTTGATTGGTGTTCGGGATGTTGGTTTGATTGATACTTGGTAAAGGGGGAATCCATAAACTAAGTAGAGGTGTGGGTAATGGTGGAAGAGGTAAAAATGTGAGGGGGGTGAGTTCTTGAGAAAATGATGTGGTGTCAAAAATTCCCCTAGGTCTGAACATGTCTCCTTCCTCTTGCGAATTTGTGAGGAGAGAAGTTTGAGGTGTTGCACAGAAAAATGATGATGATGGATCATGATGGAAAGTGAGAGGAACATACTTATGTAATGGATTTTGGGGTATTTTTTGTTCCAAGATGGTATTTGCATCCAAGTCTTGATTGTTAACAAGGAGGTGTGTTTGAATAGCATTAAGAAATGCATTTCCCTTATTAACATTGGGTTGGGTTGGAGCAAAAGATGTGATTTGCGGAATGTTTTGAGTTATGCTTTGGGATGGGGGTCTAGATGAGATGGGAAGTGTGGATGAAATTAGAGGAATTCCCTCCAAATATGGTTCTACTATAGAGCTTGTGTCAAAATCATAAGGTAATTTGGCCCCTTGTTTTGCTAGTTCAAGCATGTATAGTGAAGGGTTAAGCCTCATCATGATGTTGACGATCTTATGATTTTCTATATTTTGGAGCATTTCAATTATTTCTTCATGCAACATCCCAAAGGCAAGGTCTTCTTCTTGATTTTCTTCTTGTGGGTTTTGTGATGATGATATATTCAAAGGATTGCTTGATTCAACAAGATTCATTTCAACGTTCGTTTGGCTTAGGTCACTTGAAGCGGGTGTTTCTTTGTCAGCTTCCATTTTCTTCTTGTATTGAGATCTAGTTTGAACTATTAAAACAAGGATCAATTTTCAAGAATAAGGGAGATGAATCTTTGAATTCTTTGGATTTATCTTTACTTTATGCACAAAAGAGAAGATTTTAGGATATCTTGAGGATCAAAAGGTGATATGATGATGATGCAAGAGATGGATGGTGTGGATGTTTTTTGATCTTTTGATAAATCTTGAGGGGGATGCTATACTTTTAGGACTTTTGGATATGTTTTATATTTTGATTTTTCCTTTTGGGATTGTCCTTGATTTGATTGATTTTGGTTTGCTTTGATTTTGAACAAATAGACCCTAAGATGTTGGATGATTATCTAAGGGGTAGATTTTCTCAAAGGATGATAATTTGAATATGTGTAGGGAGAAGGATGCATCTACCCACACCTATTCAAACAAGATGATAGTTTAACCAAGCATATGAAGAAGGATGCATCTACATAGACCTAGCTAGACAAGATGGTTTGATAACTTTGTCTAAGTATATGTAAAAGGATGCATCTACACATACCTAGCCAAAGATGATTTGATAAAGATTTCAAGGATTTTGTCTCAAGGATTTGATGATTTTGATTTTTTCCAAAAAGCCTAGCATGAAGGATAGTTTCAAGATTTCCCAAAAGGTGATGATGAGATGATTTTTGTTTTGATGTTTGAAGGATGGATGAGAAAAATATTTTTGACTTCTTTTGATCCTAAGATGAACCTAAAAAAGACACTTTGTTTACCTAAACCTCGGTATTGAAGAACATGCAAAACTTCTATAGACCCTTTATAACCAAGAAGTGATTCAATTTGAGCATACATTTCCGGATTTTGAATCAAAGATTTCTATTTTGGGATTTTTACTTTGAGGTTTCAACATGTGTGAGAGTTCGTTTTGTTTAGCTTTGCTTAGTGGCTTTATTTTAACACAAACACTTTCTTTGATTAGGTTTCCAAACTAGATGTCCAATGTCTTAATTTGTTCGAATCCCACAAAGTATGTTATGTGGAAATTTGATGAATTCAAGGCAAGGGTTACCTATTGTTTAACTTTAGTAGACAAATTGAGATGTAATGCAAGTGTTTAGAAACCTCTAAGGATGTAAATCCCAAGGGCAAGCAATAACACATGAATTGAATCAATTGTATTTGTCTCCTAAAGGGTTTGAAATTTTGATGATGATGTTTAAGTGTTTGTTTCCAAGATGTTTTTGAACAAGCAAAGCATTTTGTATCCAAGAATAAATACAACCCTATGGATTTGAAAGACAATATTTGTTGGATTCCCACTTGGACAAGTCCAACTACACTTATCTTTAGCGAATGGTTAGATGCTTGACCCCACTGGCTCCCCTCCATGGCTCATTAATGTCAATCAGGGCAGCCAAGCATCAAAACCCATGAAACTCCCATGGAATGCTTTCCATTTCTACTAAAAGACCGTAAAAGTGTGGGATGGCTTCAGAACGACCGTTCTTGCACCAACAAATAGATCAAGGATTTTGGCAATTCTAAAACATGGGTTTTAATTAGGACTTTCCATTTGTGGAGATTGACCCATACAGTGAGATTCCCCTTTCGGATCCATCTCATCAGAGCCAACCGCGTGATAATGGTGTTTATTCCAATACCCACATTTATATCCCGTCTGGAAATACTCTCAGGTTTAGAGTGTTACCGGTTGAGTTGTTCCCTCGGGTGAGTACTTTTTCCCCAAGGCAGCCCTCTAAGATAAACAAAAGCGAATAAACTTATTCATAGTTTGATCAACCCTTGTTTAGAAACAAAGGGAGAACACATGCAATAAATTTATTCACACTCGTACAAGATTTTGTTCAATTTTAAACCCAAAATGAAGTGTGGAGGTGATTGCTTTGTCTCAACCTAAAATCACAAAAAAAGGCCTTTTGATTATCAAGATCGCTATAAAGTGTGAGAGAAGCGCATACATCCTTTTTCAATGAAGTTAGTTTGAGTAAGCCATCACGAAGACAAAGTTGCACATGTTCGTTTTAAAGCCACAAAACAATTTTGAGTTCTTTTTAAAGCACCGAAAGACAAATGAGAGTTGTTTTGTTCAATTGTTAACCAAAAAACAAACTCTAGTAAGTTGTAGTCCTAATGTTCATTTTAAACCTTTGCAAAAAAAAATTTGAAAAGATTCTTTTTAAAGCCCAAACGAAATTAGTGTCCTAAGCAAAAAGAGATAACCATTTCTTAAAAAAGTGTTAAACAAACACTAAAGTGTTTAAAAACACTTTGATTTTGTGAAGTACTATCACCATGCTTCTCTTTTCTTTTGTTTTCAATTGATCCAACCTACAAGAGAGAAAATTAGTCAGATTCTGCAACACACCGAGGTTAAAAGGCAGAAAATAGAAGATAAACTCATCATTAATCAAAAAGCACTTGCTAAAATAAAATTTCAACTTTTTACTCCCTACCAGCGGCACAGTTTGATTTCTCAATGGTGTTGTATAGCGTCACTTACCAGTCAACAACGCTCTGTGTTTGGACCAATGAGCTCAACTACATTGCACTTTTGCTCAGCGTCACTATTTGATTTTTTTGAAAAATCCCGCAGGTCAGATTGGTCAAGCGGTGTAGTTTAAAATTCAAAATCTTGGGCGGGAAGACTTCAGCGTCGCAGTTTGAATTTCTAGTGGTGTTGTATGGTGATGCTGGAGAACCAACGGTGCTATATGGTGAAGCTGAGCTTCCAGCATTGGAATTTTTTTGTGCACAAACAAAAACACATAATTTTTAGGAAAAAGTGATAAAAAATGAGATCATGCCCTCCCTCTAGCACCAAATGTGCGAACCCCAATCCCAATACCTACAAAACAATGAGAACAAACAAATTAGATTAGAACAAGAAAGAACAAGGATTCCCCATGAAATCCATTCACAAAGCTTAAACTAGGAAAAAATAATGAAGAACACAATGAAAACAATAAAATAGAGATTGAATCCTAATTAAGCTAGCAAACTCATGATCCCATGGGGGAATTGGTGCCAATGTGATGTGAAAATTGGCCCTTTCCCAATTCCTATGATGCAAGATTGATGTATGTTGATGAATGTTGATGAGTGATCCACTTTGTTGAGGCTTGATGAGAGCTCCAAGCTAAAAAACCTGCATAACCTAGCTATGATTCAATGATATTGGATGGAAATGGCTAAATATTTTAGCATAGTAACTTTGCATAATTTCTGGATGATCAAATGAGGAGATGAGTTCTTGATTTATAGATGAGATCGAAGGATGAATGTTTAAAATTGAGCAATGTGGGACTAACATTCATCCAATGGCAAGATGTCACTTGTCAATCTATGAGTGGATGAAGGATGTGCAAGTTTTTAGGATTGTGCTAATAAATGTCTATTTTTGAATTTGTTGAAATGATGTGGAAGAGGGAAGAAAGAAAGCATTGAATTCCCTTGGCTCAAGGCAAAGGACATGTAAGATGGAGTAAATTCCTTGTTGTATGTACATGTCAACTTGAATTTTTGAATTCAAACTTGGAGAATATTCCAAAAGATTCCTTGTTGAGGAAAATAGGGATTTAATAAATTAATTAAATCTATTTTCATGTGCAAGTGGTAAAAGTTGGAGGATGGGACATGAGAGGAGATTAAATTAATCAAGGTTAATTAATTTAATGAAGGGGATTAGATGATGTGACAAATTTGACTTAGATTTGTGGATTTATTTAAATCAAATATGAGAAGAATATGATAAAAGACTAATTAAATAATGATTTTGATTTATTTAATTAAAAAGGATGATGTTAGATTAAACTAAATAAGGTTTTAATTTATTTTATTTAATAGATAAACTTTAGAGATTTAATCAAATAAAATTAATTATTTAATTAAATAGGGATAATTAGATCAAGATGATTGATTTAATTAACAAAAAAGGATGACTTAATTAGATAAAATGATTTATTTAATTAAGGGAAGGAAATTGATGAATTTAATCAAATACGAGGATTTGATTAAATGGTTAGACCGAGGGATGATTCAGGATGAAACGATGTTAGTAGTCAGGATCAAATGCATAATGTCAATTGATACATTTTACGTGTCTACAAAGTTTATTAGTTTATGTTATTCATGCATAAATTTTTTTTGGAAGCCTTTATGTAAGTTCAGTAGGAACATGGATGAAGTGTGACTTTTGAACATCATAAAAACTCAACATATCTTCCAAGGATTGTTATAGATCAAATATAATATAAGTTGAATGTCATACTGTGGATTTATTTTTGGCTGCCTTGTGCATCCTTGTTTACTAATCTCCTTATGTGTGAATGGAAACCAACCCTATACCTAGTCAAATCATTTTGTCAAAATGTTAACTTCGAGTTTATAAGCTAAATTGAAATTTTGAACAAAAATTAACTATCATCCACAAGTTTTGGATAAGAAATTCTTTTTTCTTGGTTTTTGACTCCTCACACCTTGACATAAATTTTTGTTTTTTAATTTTCTCTTGTTTTCTATGTTATAAGGCAGGTTTGTAATAAGGTTACTGAACAATAGTTAATATGGAATGCTTGTTGATATTTAAATTGTTGATGTGTATGCACAAGCAGGCTGATGAGAATGGGTTTGTAAAAAGATCATTTGCTAGTATGTTGAGTGGAAAGGAGCTTGCTTCTCCAAACACGGTGAGTTCTGTGATGACCTTAGTGAACACATTTTATCGTATTTTCTATGTTCTATGGTATTGAATATTAAATCTTACAATTTTTTATTTGTCTGAATGAGATATTGATTGAGCTACATGTAGTTGTTGTAATCTAAAGAGAAAATTGTACAGGTTTATTAGTTTATGTTATTCATGCATAAAAAATTATTGGAAGCCTTTATGCAAGTTCATTAGGAACATGGATGAAGTGCAACTTTTGAACATCATAAAAACTCAACATATCTTCCAAGGATTCTTATAGATCAAATATAATATAAGTTGAACATCATGCTTTGGATTTATTTTGGCTACCTTGTGCATCCTTTTTTTACTGAACTTGCAAGATTCAAGTTAACATAATTTAAACTATATGCCTAAAAGAACTGCATGGTAATGTAGTGTTTATATTTGTGGCCTTTGTATCTGATTAGCATGAAGCTAATAATAACATTGTAAGCACTGCTATGAGTGTTGGTTTTTTAGTAAATTAGATTGATGAATGGTTCTTGGAATCTATGCTTACTTTAAACCCTCTCCCCCATTCTCTTTCTAGTTAACTTTATACCCTATGGATGATAATAATCATCTAGACTATCAGGCTCTTGATCAGCAAAAATAAGAGACTGCTAAGGTAATTTTCAAGGTAAAACATTTATGAGGTATCATTGCAATTATTTTTAAAATTTTCCTTTTGCAATTTTTTTAACACACACATGCAAGTACTATTTAAGTAAGTAATGGTTGCTTTATTATGCAAACAAGGGTAATCAATACCTATGTAATATAATGTGTTTTTTTTTTCTTTTTTGCAGAAATGTATTGATAAACTCAAAGAAGGGGATAAAGTTAAGGTGTTGGATCCATTAGATGGTGATGTTGTGGGTATTGGGAAGATTCACTCCCTATCTATTGTACATGGAGTCAACTTGAATGGAACATGGGATGCAAATGTGAACATTTTAAAGCTCACAAGTAACATATCCCTTGTTTATGAAGACAAAATAGATGGAGTTGTTCGTCTGAAAGAGAAAGAGGGAACCTTCACACAGTGGCCACTAAAATATTTGCAAAAAATGACATAATTGAACATATTTATCATGTACTAGTTGTTAGACATCTTGGCTCATTGCTTTATGCAGTATTTTGAATATGTTGTTCATGGATCTTAATTATCATGGTGTATTTGAAAGAGTTGGAAATTCTTAGACAAATTTGACATCTTATAACTTGATATATATATATATATATTGATATATATTTGCATTAATTTTTTTTATTGTAGATTACCTTTATTTATCATGATGTTGAATCAATCTTTTAATTCTAGTGTATTGTAGCTTGTACGCATATGTAATATTTTTTTTTACTTTTACGTTTTAGTTCAAATTTAATATTATGTTAGTTTTGCATTATAAAATTTATGGTATTTAATAAATTATTCATTTTGTGATTATATTTACTACCAATTAATGGAAACCAGTAAATAAAATGACTAACTATATTTCTAAAGTACAATGATTAAATTAATGACTAAATGACTAAATATATGACTAAAGTAATGACTAAATAAATGGCTACCATGACTAAATAAATGACCAGTTAACAACAATTAATGATTAAATTAATGATTAAATATATGACTAAATTAATGACTAAATATATGACTAAATAAATCACTACCATGACTAAATAAATGACCAGTTAATAACAATCAATGACTAAATTAACGACTAAATCAATGACTGAATTAATGACCAAATCAATGACCAAATTAATGAGTAAAAATCAATGACTAAAATAGTTTAGTCATAAATCTGGTCATGTTATAAATGACTGGCAATAAAATACTAATGGTCACGTGACCAAAATTAGTCATTTATATGCAATTTTTAGTAGTTTATTTAGTCATATATTATTGTTTGTGTACTAGTGTGTGTTGAGATGGTTATTCTTTGGTGAGATTTCAACATAATGTCTAAGGAGCCTACACCTTGGTTGGACATGAGTTCAACATGGACCTATGAAGAGATTATTCTTGGATGAGTCATGATTACTTGGATATCCTGGAGGATCATTCTCATTGACTACTCTTGGTCTACTCAGTGGATTATCACTTGAGAGGTATTTCCCATTATTTCTTTTAGGAACATTATGTTTATACTTTGTCTTCTCATGCATATAGATCTTTAGCTATGGATATTTGGTTTTGGAGGGTTAATTTGAGGAGTGTTGGAATGCTTATCTCCTTATGCATTGTGATTACATTCGTTGATGTTGAGTTTAGGAAATGGGTTGATTTCCTACTATGGGAATGGATATTTAGTTTGATCTTCTTTGGTTTGAGAGGCTTACATCCATGTTGATTATATGATATATATGTTACGTTTGATCTATGAGATTGAATGGGTTGGGTGTTACTATGGATTTATCTTGGGGTGTTATGGAGGAGATCATACTTGAAATAGTTTGCATTTAGAGGTGTATGTAGAAGGACATGCTACATGCTTATGATTTGTAGATTGTATCTTTCTGGTCTTGGTTATCTTCCTAGATGTTTGGTTTCACATGACATCGGTTTTTGGGTTTGGTTGGAGCTATGGTGATCACTATAATTGTGGTCATGTGTTATCACTTGGTTTTTGGGTGACATGGAGGTTCCTGTTACCATTTTTTTTTTATCTGAGCTCAATTGGAGGAGCTGGCTGAATGTTATCACATCATAAAGTGGAATTGCATTTTAATTTCAAATGCTGTTTCACATTATTGTCATTATGAAATTGAGTAATGGTTATGCATTTTAAAGAAGAAATGGAGTTTTCATAATGCCATTCAGATGTTCTAGAAATCACAGAAATATAGAATTGAGAAAATAAGCAAAATAGCATTTTAAATGCTTTCTTTTATTTCATAAGAAACTCATATTTTTACAAGGCTTCATTTGCTTTCACAATCAGAATGATATTACAACATTGCATGAAAATGCATTTTCTTTTCAATTGAAAAGCAAAAAATTGAAATGAAAGATCCACACAAGCCATGGATGTAACTGTTACAACACATTGCTAATAGCACATTGTACTATTGAAGATGTAGAAAGTAAAACACATAAGTGACGGCATAATCATCATTTCCTAATTATCGACGTTTGATGTCGAATGGTGCACCTTGCCTTCTTGAGCTCCATCGACCTGTAAGAGAAAAGAGGGGTGTTAGTGGCTCCGATTATGGTGTAACTTATATGGAGCACCTACAATAGTACAACCTACTATCAACCATGCATTGAAACAATCAATCAAGTGTAGTACAAAAGCAAGAAGCTGAAGGAGAGATAACAATATCATGATCATCATGTTCTATTTTTTATGCTAACATTGTTTGTTTCCTTGTGCAGGTATAGGTAAAATCACGAAGCTGAACATTATTCGAAGACCAAGCATGTGGAGGAAAATGGGCTCCCACAAGGGTAGAGCTCGACATGCTGCCCTATTCATTAAATGGGCTGATTTAAAGATACATTATCATATTCATCAAATGAAATGAAGAACAACTGAAAGAGTAAAAACAACGTTATCCATCAGGCAACTTAACCAACTGTGCATTCATAACAATTAGGTTTGTTTTTTGAAGGCTACAGGTGAACAGTGAGTTTAGTTCACTAAATGAATTCAGCTAAGTACATTCACATCAGATATTGCTGCATAGTTCAAGTTCAGTGTTATCTTGTTAATCAAGTATCATATATGTCATGTAAGTTTCAATTGTTCAATTCATTCTTTTCACGGTCAAGGATAGTGAACAGGCATATATTATGCCTTAATCAAGAAGTTTGTTTTGGTTTTCATCATGAAAGAGAGCAGATTTTAAAGCAATTTGATAGGTGGAACATAAAAATGCATGAAGGGTACCATTTTTGGAACAAAGGCAGTGCATTCAAGTGACAAAAGAGTAACCAGTTCCAGTTCGACTGGTAAGTCAAATACAACTGTAAGAATCACAAGTGTGTAGAGACAAACAACTTATTCCAGCTGGGAGGATGTCTCAAATAGAACCATGTATCAATGTATTAGCTAAAGACAACAATCAAAGTATGATGTGCATTCAAAATTATTTTTAGTGAGTTACAAGAGTCAAGAAAATTAGGCATGAACATATTTGATAAAAATTTAGATGCACAAGTGTCATTTCTGGAGTAGGCAATTTTATGAAAGCATGAGAGTTCAAACATGGCATGTCAATGAAAGGCACAAGAGGAATCTTTTAAGTGCAGATTTGTGAAGTTTTAGGAAATAAAAAAATGAAAGAATATCAAGTTTTCAATGCAATGCAGCATCAGGGTATGCAATAAGTTTTCAATGCAATGCAGCATCAGGGTATGCAATAAAAAATGCTTGTTCTAGAATGACAAAGAAATGATAACATTTTCTTTACAAAGATGTCTCAGAGATGTTAATCGTGCACTGAAGAAATCAACCATGACAGGTTATGTCTCAAGAATGACAACATGAATATTAAAGACAACACAATAATTCTAGCTCACCCATGTGAGTTTCTTTTTGACAGATGTCCAAGGTAATCACCAGCCATGATGGGTCGAGCCCATGACTCGAATTTCCAATACCCATGTGTGGATTTGGCAAATAAATAGCAGAATATATAAAAAAAAATTCTTTGGTGGGGTTGAGCTTCAAGAGTGGAGAACATCTGTTTTCATTCAATACCCATGAGAGGGTTTATGCTAGAGTACAGTTTCTCCCATGTATCCATATCATGTTACTGTAGGAGGGACAAGGTACATTTTTTCTCCAAGTTAATGAACACCCATGTGGTGTTTTACTTTAGAAATTTGAGTGTACGATTCTGCCTTTGGGTCAAGCCCTGAATATTATTAAGAAGTTCATTTTATCTTTGACTATGGTGTAGTCAACCATTGGAGTTTTTGACTTCAGAATTAGAGTGGATCTCATGGCAGCCAGTGAAAACAAAGAACACGAAAGGAATAGACCAAGAGACTCACCTTGTGCTTAGAAGAGGAAAACAATAACCCTTGAGCAACTTCTTTCATGGGAGCTTCAAACAAATCTTGAGTTCAAAGCTCATATTGGGCAAAGAAACAAAGCACAAAAGTATAAAAGAGATCAGAAACAAGGCAAGCAGGCTGCGGCCATAATGTTTTCTGGATTTAAAATGAAGTGGAGTAGCTACGATGCTGCAAAAGCAAGCTTACCCATTGAATATTCAATAATCTGAAGGTAGTAGTGGAGACTTTCAAAGAGCACGAGCTCAAATCCAAGCTCAAACATGGCAGTTTCTTCCCCAGGAAGAACCAAAGTCTCCAGGTTGAAAGATGCAAATGAATTTATTTTTAGGGTTTCTTCTTGTTTTTCCATCTTGACCTATTTTGAATTTAGGTTAATGTTTTTTTTCCATGGAGTGGATAATTTCAAACTTAGGGTCTTTTGTTGCATTTTGAATTAAGTCTTAAGTTTAAAATTTAATGTCACCATGGTTTCATATGCCTAGGTTGAGCCTTGTGGAAGGTTCTTAATACTTTGTAAGTCTTGGTTTAATATTTTAGGGTCTTATTAATAAGGCATTTGGTTTTAAAAATCAAACACTTGTCTATGCCTTAGGTTAAAAGGAGATCACTGAAGCATTTTATATTTTCAATTGATTTCCTTTTAAAGAAATCAATCATTTATCTATTTTTTTTAAATTGATTTTTGAAGAAAATCAATTAAATATGTTATGGAGAGGGTTATTATGTTTTATGATTTTTTCTAAATGAAAAATCAATGCATTGTAATGAAGATTGAAGATATGAAGGAGGATAATTATGTAATGTTTTTATGATTTTTTGAGAAAATCAAAATATTGTAATTGGAGAA